>JAPDSC010045743.1:0-17372 GCA_026290005.1 Latrodectus geometricus
TTTACAGTTTAAATGATCTTTAGAAGATAAAATTGATTTTATATAAGAATAAGGCTTTTATGCTTTTACTTTATTGAGTTTTTGTAAAATAACAAATTTATTTGAACAAAAGATATAAAGTTATTTTTTCCACAATTATAAATACTTTTTACGACAGAGGAATTTTGTATTATATGTTTTTTAAATATCGTTCGAAAATTTCTTTTTCAACCATAACAGTATTTCTTAATTTGAATTATGTATGACTGTAACAAGTGATATATTTTTAAATTTTATCTACAACTATAGACTAATATTCTCTTAAATATTAGCTTACATTTTTACATAAATTATGTTACAAATCATTAAATATATTGAAAACATATCAAATTTAAGAAATGTGAAGTTTCATGTAATACAATAAGGGGTTTGTAAAGTGTTATATTTTTGGGTTTAAAAAAAGCAATATGAGTAGTATATGTCCGGTCTTCAGGACACTCAAAAAACGCTATATTTTTTGCAAAATAAGACCTATTTTGCAAGTTTTATAGCTGTTTTTTGATGAAAAATTGTAAAAATAGAACATTTTCAATTTTTAACAATTAAACAAAAAAGTGTTTTTTCAATAAAAAGTGATGATTTTTCACTATAAAATGCAGTATTGTTAGCTTTTTTAAGCTGTTTTATGATAAAAGTTAGATAAAATTGAGTTTTTTATAGTTAAATTTTAAAGGAAAAAGTATGTTTTTTAATATGAAATGCTATGTTTTTGTAAGTTTATTGAATTGTTAAGATAAAAGCCTGTGTATGTGTTTTTTTAAAAAGATAAAGATTTAAACTTCTTCCAACTCGTAATCATAATATTTGTCATTTATTTTACCTTTGTAATTGAATAGATAATTATTTTTATTTATTTTCTTAATTGCTTTTTCAGATAAATCACCATGACAAGAACTTAAGTAAAAATCTTTTTCATTATCGTTTACTTCTAGTTTTGCAATTAATGAAGATCCAAATTTTGTTTTGATTTTTTTCAAAGATATCAAATTGTATTTTCCAACTTCTAAATCTCTCAATTTAAAAGTTTCAGGATATATATTCTTTTTGATGTTGTTGAATTCTTCCATTTATGATATTTCATTTTATTAAATGGTTTTACGTTTTCAAAAATATTTTCTGAAGATATTTATTTATAATGTAATAAGATGTTTCATCTACTAGTTCAAGTGCTTTTTCTCTAATATCCTTATTTTCAACTTTTAAAATTAGATCTGTTATTTTTTCAATATATTTCATTATTAAATCATCAATTCCCGATTTGTCATGTTTTTTATTGATGTCAATTAAATCGCTAATCACTTTTGAAAATTCATTTATTTCTTCACTGATATCTAAGTTCTTTATTTCTTCCATTTATAGTATTTAATTTTATTAAATGTTTTTACTTTCTCAAAAGTATAGATTTTCTCAAAATTATCTGAATATATTTATTTAAAATATCATAAGACGTTTCATCTACAACTTCAAGTGCTTTTAATTTTACATCCTTGTTTTCCACTTTTAAAATTAGTTCTGTTATTTTATCAATATATTTCATTATTAAATCATCAATTCCCAATCTGTCATGTTTTTTATTGACTTCAATTAATTCGCTAATCAATTTTGAAAATTCAATTATTTCTTCACTGATATCTAAGTTTTTTATTTCTTCCATTTATAGCATTGTGTTTTTTAAAAGGGTTTTCTTATACTGACAACATTTATACAAAGAACACATAGGACCTAATATTCTTGGACATTTAGGTATATCAAGATCAATAGCTGATATATTTAATTCCTTAAATATTTTTTTCTCAATTGTTCCTCCTTTATAAGCAAATCTACCACCATATTCATCATGCAAATATAGAATATAATTTTTAACATTTTCATTACTAATCCATAGACTTTTATCATCTGGACATCTTTTAAATCTAAGACCGTGAATTTCAAGAGTGCATTTACGAACGATACTCATTTCTTGTTCTGTTAATTCACAATTAGGTGTAAATACTTGAATTGTTTCAGAAATTGGTTCTGTTAAATGCGTCCAACTAATTTCTCTGACAATTATTTTATCTGGAAGGATAAATCCTTGAATATTGAATATCAATGATATATCAGTCATTTTATTTTAAATGCATTTTTATAAAAGGTTTTGAATAATTTAAAATCACCTACCCCAGATCTGGAGGGGGTGATTTTAAAAATAAAAATAAGAAAGAATAAAATAAAAATTTTGTAGATTAAAAATATGAAAGATAAAAAATTAAAGATAGAAAGTAAGAAAGATAAAAATTATTGAAGATATAAAAATTAAAGATACAAAATATAAAAGATATTAATATCCAAAGGGAACAGTATTATAATCATCTAAGATTCTACGTTTATCAAATCCAAATGTATATCTTTTATTTGTTTTTATACTTGAAATATTTCTATCTTTTTCGATTTTAAATTGGTTGATTTCTACATCTAAATAATCTGTTTCACCAGTTATTATTTTCATTCTATTATCAAAATCTAATATCGTTTCACTTTGATACGACATTTTAAATCCTTTAACTTTATCACATATAACACCATTATTTAATTTATATCCATAATCTTTACTTGCTCCAGCTATCCAAGATTCTATGTATTTATCATTTCCCAATTCATCAGTCCATTCTCCTAACATACACCCAGTTTCAATTTTATTAGTTCCATTGTCTATATATACAATACTGTCTGTATCATAATAAAGTACTTTTTCTCCTAATTTATCAAGCATTTTATATAATCTAATTCTAGCAGAACTCGTTGTAAATGCTGCTATATATACATTGGTATTGAAATTGTTTTTAACATATTGATCTTTCATTTTATAACTCATTTCAACACAGTCGCTATTCATAAAATTCATATTTAAATCTTTAATTGTATCATCTAAAATGATTTGATAAAATTCTTCAATTTCCATTACATATTTAGTCTGCTGAACATTAAGTCTTTGATCAAACTTACCCCATAAGGAATTTAAACATATTTTAGCTATAAATCTCATACCTGGATTTTCTTCAATTTTATCTAATTTTATACCTAATTTTTCTTTAACTACTTGTCTGTATTCTTTTTCACTTTTAAAATTGTTTTTCCATTTATCACAGGTTTCTAATTTTATTTTTAAAAATGTTTTAACATACTCTTTAAATAATTTTTTGGTCTTATTTTCAAAATGCCATACTTCATAAATATTCTTTATTTTATATCCTTTTTCGATAGCTAGTTTTATCTCATCAGTTGTCCAAGTTCCAATTATACATCTTTTTCTTATCACTGTGTATACATTCAGAATTCCTTATCTCGTAACAGATTTCGCATTTTCTCTTTTCTAAAAGTGTTTTGAAATGATTACATTTTATTGTTTCTGAACATCTTTTACACAAGGAAAATATTAATTTTTCTGCTTTATATGGTAATACAGGATGATATAATTTCCTAGGTGGAAGCACTTTACATTTTATTAATCCATACCATTTCTCATCATACTTTTTAGGATTAAATATCTTTTCAGGATGCCCAATAGGATAATAATCAAAGTAATTAACAGTTGGATATAATGAACATACATCTATATATCTGCCTTTCAAATTATCTTTCATTTCATATTTTAATTTTGTTGGTTCACATCTTCCTCCATAAAAAGCATCTCTTGGATTTAAAGGTTCAATGAAATCTCTTTTCCATTTCTTTTTCATATATTTCTTTATATCTTTATTATTATCAAAATCACATTCCCAAATATTAACTAATTCATATCCAGCTTTAATTATCTTTTTGTTTATCTTTTTAGTTCTTTTATATAAATCATTCATAAGCATTTGATTCACAGTATTTATTTGTGTTTTTGAAAAGCATTTAGGACATCCATGCCAAAAGCATCCATGAAATTGGAACACTGTATTATTATAAAATCCATCAACTTTGTAATATTTTTTACCTAATTTTAATTTTTTCTCTTTACCATGTAAAGCATGTTGTATATTGATATTTTCTTTTTGAGATATATAATCTAACCAAGCAATTGATTTTTTACTGTATTGATCTTTTTTAATTACATCTTCATCAACACCAATTGTATTCTCTTTCAAGAATTTATCTCTATAAATTGCCATACATAAACCAGCTAAAGTTACATATTTAAAAGGATCAACATTCATAATTTCTAAGAATAATCTTCTTAATTCTAAACATCCTTTTCTCAAAATATCTACATCAGATCTACAATATTTAATGAATTCTTTTTTAAAATCAAATGTTTCATGTTTTACTGAATCATACCATTTATTAAATTTTTTCCTTTCTTCTTTAATCATATTATCATATCCATAATAATATTTTCCAGGATATTTACCTACATAGTTTTGATTACTTTCAGTGTTAAATAGATGAGGAAAATATCCTTTTGCTAATTCAGTTAATCCAAAAGTCTTAGGAAATTTTTTAAGCGCACACATTGTAAAATTAATTGAATCTACAAATTTTATTTTATAACCTTCAGCATTCATAAAATTAAGCTTATTGCCTTGATAAATTGTGTATACTTTGATTTGATTTTTAAAGCAATATTTTGCTAAAAATTGAAAATCAAATCTTTTTCCATAATGAGCTATAACTGTATATCCATAATGATAATAATTAAATAACCATTCACAAAAATCATTTTCGTTATTGAATATTTTTTCATTACCTTTAAAATCATGACATATAATTAAATTAACTTTATGAACTCCTGAATCTTGAGTTGTTTCAACATCAAAAAATAAATATTTTTCAGTATAATCATGTTTACATTGAACACACCAATCCTTTTTATTTTTTATATTTTGAACACAATTATTTTCACAAACACCTCCTTTACAATCTTTTTTCTTCATAAAACATTTGTGATCTTTGTTAACCCATTTCCAACAATTTTTACATTCGTATTCACCACATTTGTGATCCTTTAATTTTCTTTCGTATGTTTTTAATATACGCTTACATTTTAAACATTTTGCAATTATCTTACAAACACTCAATCCTTTTTTATTTATTTGTTTATGATCATCAAAACAATTTTTTCCTTTAAATTTTCTATTGCAATGCTTACAAAATATATCATCTCCTTTACAATCAGATTCTTTTACAAAACATCTGTCACATTTTAAAGGACACTTATGTTTATTTGCTTTTGCATATCCAATTTTACAATAATCACAATAATTATCTTTACCTAAAAATCCTGTCATTGATGTAATTACATTAAAATGATTCCTATCTTTATAAATGAAAATACATGTACATTTTTGTATATACTTACCACTATATATAATCTGATTTCCATTCTCTCTACATACTACATTGATTTGAATACCTAAAAATTTTTCAAATATTTTAACCTCTTCCAGGTTACAAACTTCTAATGGTATATCACATAAACTATGTAATTTTGTAGCTAGATTTTTCTGTAATATACGACCTTTTTTAATATACTGAATTTCGTTATTTGTTAAGTTTTTAATATCTAATTTCTCACTTAATAATTCAGGATTTTGAATAGCTAAAGCTACCACTATCGATCTAGCTAAACATAAATTATCATCATTTTTAATTTGTAAAATACTTTTCTTTTTAACTGGATCTGTTTCAGAATATAATTTTAAATATCTACCTCCTTGAGGTAATTCAATTACATTAAAATCAAAAATGCATTCAGTTATATTTAATTCTTTATATTCAATTTTATTATTTAAAGTTTCTAAATATACATCATAAGCATCTTTAGTATTCATCATATCAGGATGAAAAGGAACACTTAATTTAGGATTATATACAATTATATCAACTTTACCATTTATATTTCCAATAGCTCTTTTAAATATTTTTCTTAAAATATCATAATAATTTTCAGGTAAAATTTTAGATCCTTCAACTCTATATTGTTTTCTATATACTTTATATTTTTTAATATATTCACCTCTGGATTCAATAATTTCATAATCAGGTTTAAATAACTTATTTAGTTTAACTTCTTTTTTAATTTTTTTACTTTTTAGAGGCTCAAAATCTTTAGTATCTTTATTAAATTTTAAATTATATGAATCAAATAACTTTTTAATATTTTCTCTTCTCTTTGGATATTTAATAAATATTTTCTTTTTACGATCTAAATAATCAGAAGTATCTAAATCTAATATATCTGTTAATACTTGTTTATAATTTCCAGTTTTTCTAATATATGATATTATAGATTTAATAATATCATTCTTAGATTTACTTTTGCTTTTTATTTTTAAATCTTTTATAACATTTTTCAATTTTTGAATACTCAAAGTACTCAAAGCATTCTCAATATGAATAAACGCCATACTTGTATTGAAATAAAAAACAAGAAATTTTTTATTTCTATTTATTAGAAAGTATTTTTATAAAGGGATTTCAAAAATAGAAATTTTTATTTTCTATTTATTAGAAAGTATTTTTATAAAGGGATTTTAAAAAAGATAAAATGTTTTAAAAGATATTAATATTTAATATTTAAGATTTCTTTAGCAGCAATTATATCTGCTAACAATTTTTTGTGTATTTTGCTCTTCTCATGTCTTGCTCGATGCCAAAGGGTGTAGTACCTACCACAAATACAGCGCTCAGATTGAGAATAAATATTTTTGGTACATTGTATGCAACGAGTCATTCTTTTCTTAATATGCATATAAAATTCTTCTTCATTCTTTTTTATCTTACAATCTCTACAAATCATATCCATTTATTATGGTTTATTTTTTTAAATAGAAATACTTTATATAAATTATGATTTGAATAATTTTTAAGTAGCCCCAAATTGGGGCTACCTATAAAATAAAAGAATCTCTTTAAAATTCTAATGTTTTAAAATTTTTAAAAAATCATTACATACAGACGTATTGTTTCAGTACGTCCAGATTTATTAATAAAATATGTATTTGAATGTATGTTTTATATTATTATTTATTAATATTTTAGAGGCTGTGTTTCACGGCGTCCTATAAAATAAAAAATGCTCCTTAAATTTCTAATCTTTTAAAAATTCTAAAAAGTCATTCCATACAGATACATATTTATTTTCCTTAACTTTTAAATTATTTTCAATTCCAAAATATTCACAAATCTTTTTCATGATATACAGATATTTTATAGTTTTTTTGTAATAATTAAAATCTAAAAATTTGTAAAACATTTCATCTGCTTGTGTTGTAAAATTTAAATTATGTTTTCTTTTCAGTTGTTTAAAAAAGTTTATTCTGCTTGCATATCTCTGTTTTAAAAATGATTGAATATTTACATTATAATAATTTTCATCTTCTGAACTGTCATAAGTAATATCTTTCTTTTGAATATTTTTAAAAACTTTTAAATATTGATTTGGTACAGAAATATTATTTTCTTCATCACTAGAATAATATATTTTTTCAGCTTGAATAAAATCATCCATTTATATATTTTCTAATTTTAAAATATAGATGGAAGCACTATTCATTGAAAAACTGTTATCAGTTGTAAGAGCAAAGTTTAATAGATATAGTTATTAGATAAACCCAAAAAAAAGTTCGTCTCTCAGGTCCCAGTAGCTTAATGGTTAGAATACTAGAATAGCATGAATAAGTCCTGAGTTCGAGCCCTGCTCGCTCTTCTAAATAAAAAAATAGTTAGAATGAGTTGATGCAATTAAGATAGAGCTCTTTACATAGAACCAGGAAAAGTAAAAACTGGGACCGAGATGTAAAAAGTGTGGTGGACTGTATGGCCCTCTGGGGGGTGCTGGCACCCCCCAAAAATAAATATTATAATTTCAAGTTAAAGTCCACCACACTGAGAGGGCCTTTTGCTATTTTTTTCTAAATTTATTTATTAATTATATTAATATTTATCTAGTAAATATATTTTTAATTATTAAATATATTTATTTTAAATAATTAATATATAAAGATATATAAATCTTTTTCTTTTCTAATAATTTTTTTAATACGCAATGATTCTCTTAATCTATAAACCCAAACATCTAACAAATCACAATTATCTTCAAATTCTTCAAATATATCTTTAAATATTAATTGCTTAAAATAATGTAATTTCAATATTCTTTTTATATGTAATTCCATTATTCTCATATTATCATAACTATCTAATTTAAAATCTGGCCTTCCAAAAAATACAACTATATGATGATTTTTATGTCTTAAATTATCATATTCTAATTCTATTCTAAATGTAAATAGATTGATATTCAATAATAATACTTTTGTAATATTTTTTTCAAACATATTTATTTAAATATAAAATAGTGTTCTCTTATAAAATTAATATAAAAAGTGTAAAATAATAAATTTTAAAGGGGGGGTACAAAACGTACCCCCTTAAATGGTTAGAAAATAAGCAATCCCAAGTGTATTTAGTTCAAAATTGTGGCAGCCCAATAAGAGGTAAAAGAAATGAATTAGATAATAGATATTAATGTAAAAAAATTTTAATTTCTCGGCAGTCCATATTCGGCCTGTGGAAAAATAATCTAAAAGATTTAAAAATTGGTTTGAAAATAAACAATCAAAAGAGTTTATTACACATTTAATTAAAATTCTCAGAGCTCGAATTCGATCCTTGAGAATTCTGATAAAATTTTATAATTAACTTGTTTTTTTCAATTTGAAAAGTATTTATAAAAATGGTTATGAATAAATTAGACATGAATTCTTTAAGAGATATTTGTTACGAGCAAATCAAAGATAATTATTGGTATGGTTTGTTTGGAGATTTTAAATTGATAATAGATAAAGAAACTGGATATTTTAATGCTACTAAATTATGTAAATCTGGAGGTAAGAGATTTAAAAAGTGGTTTGAAAATAAACAATCAAAAGAGTTAATAGATTATTATAGTAAAAAAAGTGATAGCCCGAATTCGGGCCATCACTTTTTAGATGTTAAAAAAGGTAATAAAGATGAAAAATACAATAAAATTATATCTGGTACATACGTTCCAGAAGAATTTGTTTTAAGTATATCTTTATGGATTTCTAACGATTTTTATGATAAAGTATATTTAATTATCAAAAATTATTATATTAATGAATTCAATGAAAAATATAAAAATGATATTAATAAACTTCAAAATAAATTAAATGAAGTGAATATTAATATGAGTGATTTAAAAGCTAAAAATGAAAAATATAAAGATGATGTAGCTCCTAAAACTACCCAACCTAGAAGATTAAATATGTTAATTATTATGCAAAAAAATACAAAAGATTCCAAATATCCATATTATGTAATTAGATGTCAAAAAGCTATTTATAATACTACACTTAAGAATTTGAAAAAGAAATATCCTCAATTATCTATTGCTCATGAAATACCTTATAATCCTAATTCTATTAATTTATATAATAGAATGAAAGAAAATATTACCTATATTGATACGTACTTTAATCATATGAAATTCAAAAAACATAATTTAGAAAAATTTATAAAAGATATAGAAAAATTGATTCCTAAATTAGAATGATCTTTTAATTACAATTCTTGGGGGGTGAGAATTCTCCCTACCCAAAATTATAATTTTTAAAAATGTAGGTGATTTACCCACCTAGAATTAAATCTTTTTTATTTATCCAACTATTATATTCTTCTGGATAATTTAACCACTTTACAAATAATTTGTTTCCTTTCTTTTTTATTATTTTTTCAATTTTATATATATTATCTTTTTTATCATATTTAACTAATTCATTTTCATAATAAGTACCTTTAATTTCTTCGTTGTTTAAATCTCTTATTCTATAAGTAATTGGATCTGTTTTTAACACTTCAGATATTATAAAAATTTCATCTGTAAATGTAGGATGATAACCTCTTGTAAAAGTTTCTTTATATTTGGAAATTCTTACTTTATCACCTTCTTTAAATTTTGGTTTTCTGATAATTTTTTTAACATACAAATTATTGTATACAATATTTTCATTTTCTTTTTTACTTGCTTCTGTTGGTGTCATTTTAATAGATCTATGATAAGAGTTATTATAATTGTAAACTAATTTATCTAATATATCTATATATCTCTTTATATTATTAGCTGCTAAATATTTTCTTATTTTTACATTTAAAGTTCTATTGTATCGTTCAACTACTGAGCATTTAATTTCTGTATTATTAGTACCAAACCATTGAATATTATTTTCTGAAAAGACTTTTTGTGTTAAAGAAGATAAAAATTCCAAACCATAATCAGTTTGTATATTTGATGGTCTTCTCTCTTTGAATATCTTTTTAAAAGCATTTGTTACTTCCTCACCTGTTTTTCTTTTAATTGGAACAGCCCATGCATATTTACTAAATATATCTATAACAGTTAATATGTAATTGATACCATCATTATATTTACTAAAAGGTTTTATAAATAATAAATCTGCTTGCCATTGATCATCAATATTTGAAACATAAATCCTACGTCTTTTAAATTTACGAATTATAGGTTTATATCTAGTATACATATCTTGAGTATGAAGAAAATCAGTAATATCTTTTTGAGTAGATTTTGTTTTTCTTTTTAATTCATTGATACCACAATAACCTTTTAAAGGATCATAATATACATCTTTTAAGATGGTGTTATTTGTTTTTTTAAAAAAACACTTTTCTTTGAATTACAATTGACACAAATTCCTTTCATCATAGGTTTTCCATTTTTAGATGTAGTAGTTATAACGTCTTTACTATCTGTATGAGTTTTACATTTTAAACAGTAAATGAGTGAACCCATTCCAAATGTCTTTTTTGCTTTAATGATTGGCTTAACAATTCCTCTTTCCAATCTTTCACGAATTGTAGGGTTTGGAATTTCATCTAATTCCTTTAACATATTTGTATCACATATTTCGTTTCTAGTTTTAGTATCTTTATTTTTTAAATAACAAATATCATGTTTATATGCAGTTTCATCAACTCTGTTAATTGGTTTGCTCCATTCTTTGTATGATAAATCTGGATTTAATCTTGTTTTACCATGTAGTAATTGAGTTCCAGGACCTGTAAATGAATGTCCAGGTAGATGCATTTCAAATGGTAAATTGTTAATAGATTTATTAATAACACCTTTTCCATTTTTACACTTGCAATTCTTTTTATTACACATTTATTTAGATATAAAATTATTTATCAACATATTTATAACCATTTAATTGAGTCTTCTTTATATATTTTTCTATAGGAAAATATTGTAAGGTTTGAATATATTCATCTTCTCTCATATATACTTCTGGCTCAGTCAAATTGTTTGATTTCAATAAATTTAACAGCTGTTTATAAAACTTATAAGCTTGTTTATATTCACTCTTTTTAGCAGAAATATTTAAAGACTTATCAATTATTTCAATGACGCCTGCTGTAATACTCAATGCTGATAAGGGAAGAAAAACGAATCCAGATAAACCAGATGCACTAAATAAAAATTTACCAACTGATAAGGAAACACTTAATTTATTCATTAGTTGATAAGACTTTCGATATATATAAACTCTCTTTTCCAAATATTCTTCCATTTATAAAGGCTCAAAATTTCTTCGATATCTCATATTTATATTTACTAAATCCAACAAAAAGAAATCAAAACGCTTTTGAATTGCTTTCTTGTATAATTTTTTAAATTCTTCATTAGTAAGATTTCCATCAATTTCTCTAATAATCTGTTGGATTTCTCTAGGTTGTAAACTAAAGAAAATAAAATAATTACAATTCTTTCTTATATTAATAGGAGTAGAATAATATGATTGACTCAGATAAATAATGGATGCATTTTTCTTTCTTCCTCTGATAAACAATTCAGCTATATCGCTTTGATCTTTTTCAGTTATACAATCATCAAATATTACTAGATTTTTCATACATGGATCTAAATCATCTACTTTTATGAATTCTTTGGAATCGGAAGAAAATAATACTTGTTCTTTTTTATATTTATTAAACAATTCCAACAATAATTCTTTTCTCTTTAGGTTCTTACAATTTACGATATCTTCTCTTTCAATATCATTAAACATTGTAAAATTTTCTTGCAGTGTTATATATTTCGGTTCATAAATATCTTTGGCACATACAAACAAACCATCAAATTTTAAATAGTCATATATTAAATTAACAAGCAAATTAGTTTTTCCTGATCCTGAACTGCCTACAATTAAAAGTCTAAAAGGATGTTTTGGTAATGAAGGATTTTGATTTTCATCTGTAAATTCTTCAGGTTCCGTATAATCTTTTATTTTTATCATTTATTTATTTTTAAAATATCTACTAGGAGTAAAAATAATCTACTCGGAGTAAAAAATAATCTACTAGGAGTAAAAATAATCTACTCGGAGTAAAAAATAATTTACTGATAAATAAATGAATATTATTGAACGTGAAAGAAATAAGAAATTAAAACAACAGATTAGAAACGAGTTAGAACTAATAAAATTACAATCTGAAAAAAGAAAAAATAATGAAGTTAAACTTGAATCTGATTTAGGTATTCAAAAATCTTTAAAAGAATTTCATAAACCTGTAATTGAAAAATTACAAGACCAGGAAACTTCAAGAAAACAAAATGTTGAAAGTATTCAATATGCTATAAAAGATTTAGCAGATAATATGTCTTTTATACCTCAACATGAATCATCTAAACAATTGGAATTAGATTATTCTTCAGATGCAGGAAATTTAATGGATAAAGCTGAAGGAATAATAAGGTTGAATTTTAATAAGGATTTAGATTTTAACTTACTTAAAAAAGAAGGATTAGAATTACCTTCTGAGCTTTTAAATAAAACAGATGAAGAGTTAGAGGAAATAATTAAAATAGCTAAATCTAAACGAGATGATTATAAAAGACTTAAAGGAAATTTAACTAAAAACAGAAATTATGAGACTAGTGAGAAGAAAAAACGAAAAATACAAGATAATATAAATATAACCGATTATAATATGAATGGTTTAAAAATGTACATAAAAGCATTGAATACTCTTAAAGCAGGAAATGAATATATAGGCAGTGGTATAAATAAATTAGATGAATTAACAAGTAAAATATGCAAGGGTTCTAAGTCTAAAAAAATTTATAATCAAATAGTTATTACATTAGATAAACTTTTAAAAGAAGGAACATTAACAAGTGATTTTGTAAAAGAATATTATAAAAAATTTTTACTTTAAATAAATGTATGTAACAAAGAAAGTTTATTTGAGTGATAATCAAATTTCAAAATTAAAATCTGGATATAAAAAAGGAGAAGAAGTTTCATTGCAAATAGATAAAAGTAAAACTCCTAATTATGATTTACATCTTACCAATACACAAATCAATCAAATTGCAAAAGGTAAAAGAATTACAATTAGTAAAACTCAATTACAAAAGACTGGAGGTTTTTTACCATTCTTGATTCCTATTCTAACATCTTTAGGACTTGGAGCTGCTAGTGGTGCAGCTGGATGGGGTACTAAAAAATTATTAGATAAAATTTCAGGATCTGGGATTAAAAAAAAACGTTGTGGAAAGGGGGTTTATCTTCCCTCGGAATATCCAACAAAATAATAGATGAAAATATGAAAAATGAAAAAGGATTTAGAGGTACATTTACTATAGATATGCTACCTAAAAATATAAGAAAATTTGAAAACGGAATTATTAATTTAGATGTATCTACAGGTAGTGGAACTCATTGGGTTTGTTATTATAATGATCCAATATATGATTTTGTAGAATATTTTGATCCCTTTGGAGAATATGAATTTGAAAAAATAAAAATTAAAAATGATTTTCTTCCTAAAAATATTGTAAATTATTTAAAATCTTCAGGAAAAGAAATTCGTTATAATTCTAGTTTTTTACAACAACCTACATCTGTAAAATGTGGTTTATATTGTATGAAATATATAACTGAAAGAAATAAAGGTAAATCACCTATTGATATTTTATATTCATTTACTCAAGAACCAAGTATTTCCAATGAAAAAATAGTTACTTATAAATAAATGAAGTACCTCATTTTAGATTCTAAAAATGCTAGTAAATCAGAAGATTTTACTATTGAATATTCTAACCCTTTTAATTTTAAGGAAATAGCTCTTCAGTCATTTTCTATGTATATTTCATGGAATAATATTACTGAGAAGAATAATAAATTTTCATATTTTGATGGTAAGAAATGGATAGACTTTACTATTCCAAATGGTCATTATAGTATAAAAGGTTTGAATCGTTATATGGTTAAATACTTTGGTAATGATTCTCCAATATTATTTGGAATTATAGAAGAAAGACAAAGATTTGCAATTAAATTAAAAGAAAATTATAAAATTGATTTATCCAAAAGTGAATTGTACAAAATTTTAGGATTTGAAGCAAAAATATATGAAGATGCAGAACAAGAAGGTAAATATATAGCAGATATAGCTAATGGAAATGATAATATTTATATTCATTGTGATATAGTAGATGGTGCTTATATAAATCACTTTCAATCTGATGTGATTTACTCATTTACAACTACAAATCCTCCTGGAAGTTTATATTCTAAAGAATTTGATAAACCTATATTTTTTCCTGTTAAATCTGATTCCATACATAGAATTAGAATGAAAATTACAAATCATCGAGGTGAACTAATTGGTTTAAATAGGCAAGAGGTACAATACAGATTTATAACTAAATAAATGAACAAACACAGATTGTACAGAAAGAGTAAAAAAATAGAAGGAAGAGGTTTCTTTTCTGATTTAATAGGTGCTATAGGAAAAGAAGCTAAACCTATTATACAAGAAAAATCTAAAGATTTCATAATAGAAAAATTAAATGAGATTTTATCAAAAAAGAAAAAACATGGTGCAGGATTGAAAATTTTTTATCCTAAATAAATGAACAAAATTTATGATTTGAGTGATACCAGTTATTATTATAATAACGAAATTGAAAGTTTTGAATATAGAGAAATTAAACAGGAGAATAGAGATAAAAACAATCCATATGAAAATGCCACATATAATTTCTTTATAAATGATACAAATGCTAATATATTATATTCTGAAGGTTATCTGCAACAAGAAATTAAAATTGTAAAAGGTGATGGAAGCAATATAAATAATGAAAATGTTACTTTTGTAAATGGTGGTGGTTTAATTAATTCGAGCAGATTAACAATAGGAAATACTGAAATTGAATCTACTATTAATTATAAAGCAATCATGAATCAAGTATTAGGATTGATAAATTTCACACCTGATTATTCAACATCTGAAGCTACTAATATGTTTTTCTATATGGATACTTCTGAATATGCTGACAGAAATAATTTCAAATATAATGGAACTTTGGTGGATGCAACTAAAATTACTGATTTTTATAATAACTTTAAAATGAATGAAAAATATAATGATGGATTTACAAAAAGATGGAAATTCACTAAAGGTAGTCAAACTGTAAGAATATGGATACCATTGAAATACATATTTGACTTTTTCAGAGAATATAAAAAAGTACTTACAGGATTTCAAATTAAAATAGAAATTCAAAGAAACGATAGTAAAAATATGTTATATACAGATATTCAAAATCCTGATTTCAAAGCAGTTGTTGAAGACTTATCTCTCTGGTTACCATATGTTAGATTTAAAAATTCAGCTGCTGTAAAATTCAATCAACTAAAATTATCTGATACTCCAATAGAAATAAATTGGGATCATTATAATATTATCAAATCAAATTTATTTACTAAAAATGCTAGTGGATCTTATAATATTCCTGCTACATCTGATGAAGTTTTAAGTTTATACGTCATTCCTCAATACGATGAAAGAAATGAAAATATGAACCAAAACAACATGATGTTTGATAACTTGGATATGACAGAATGCTGGTTAATGATTAATAACATAAAAATTCCAACAGTAAGTTATTTCATGGATTTTAATAAAAAACATTATAATCGAATATATACAGCTCTTTTAGAAGCAGGAATGAACAACATAAATGCTGAAACAGGTTGCATGATAGATTATTCAAATTTTAGTAAATATCCTATAATTTGTTTTAATCTAGAAAATCATGAAAATTATACAAACCTGAATAATTTAATGATAGAATTCAATTGGAGATTAAAAAATAATACTACTAAAAATTACTTCTTCTACTTCATTTTGAAAGAAAGAAACAAATGCTCTATGAACATGCAATCTGAAGAAATAACTATGATTAAAACATTGAAAGCATAATGAGTTTATTACATTAATAAATGACAGCTTATTATCCTTTGTTTGATGATGAAATAAAAGAAGGACCTCCAGGTCCTCCAGGTGTAGGATTTAAATTAACAAACGATGGAAATTACGATATAGAAAAAAAGAATTTAAGAAATGTAAATGAACCTTTAGAATTAACTGATTCTGCTACAAAATCATATGTGGATAGAATTCATGAACATTTTAAACAAGACGTTATAAATTTATCAGATGCTTCTCTTATTAATTATGATTCTGATAACTATAATGCAAAACATAAAAGAATTTCAAATCTGTCAGATCCAAAAGATTTACATGATTCAGCTAATATGAATTATGTGAATAAAATTGTACAAGAATTAGAACAAAAAAGTTTAATACATTCAGGTCAAGGTAGTTTTGATGCTAAAGATAAAATAATTGGTAATATAAAAGATCCTGTGAATGAAAAAAATGCTGTTAATAAACGTTACTTTGAAAAGAATGCTTTAGTTTTAAAAGAGAATGCTTTTGATTCTAAAAACAAAAAAATAATTAATGTTCCAACTCCTACTGATAAATACGATGTGTGTAATAAATATTATGTAGACAGAAAAACACTCATTAATACTAAAAAGAATGATAATATATTAGTACGTGATAACGATGGATTATATGTACCTTCTTTAATTAAAAATGGTATGTATAATTTTGGAAACGTAAGACTTACAAATGTTGCAAATCCTGTTATAAATAAAGATGTAGCAACAAAAGAATATGTCGATTCTCAAAGTTTCTATGCTACTATTAAAGAGAGATATGCAACATATCATACAGGAGGTTTCAGACCTGTAGAATTCAATTTAATGAGCTCTAAACTATTAGAACCAGATTTAAAACTAACAACTAATATGCATATGAAAATTACAATTTTCTTGAAATCTGAATATCGTACACATAGTCCTTTAGTACAATTACAAATTGGAGAAGATTTTATATTTACTAGACCTTTAACAACTGATTCCGAATCCGTTACATGTTTTGCATATGGTAAAAGAAACGACCTTATTAAA
>JAPDSC010045744.1:0-17428 GCA_026290005.1 Latrodectus geometricus
ACATTTTTGAATTTGTGTGATGATCATTTGATTATTTCTTTTAAAATATTAACTGAATAATCTTAATATATTTTTATACATTTAAAATTATAACAGAATGTTTTTTTTTTTCTTTTTAAAACCCTAATATCTTTGAGATGTATTTCTGTTTATGCTTTTTATTCTTTATACAGTTTAATTTTATTATTTACATTAGTGAGCTCTTCTCAGAAAAAAAGTTACTAAGTCACAATTTCATCAGATTGTCAACATTTCTTTGTTGACAAAAAATCAAAATTTTGCTTAAAAGACTATAGCGCAGTTGTACCTTATTAAGAATAACGTCAACATCCTTTAATATATCAATAACATACATTAATTCTGAATTGATTTTAAAAATATATGTATTTCTTCATACTTCAACCTAGACATAAGTAAATCTTCTACTTATCATGTTTAGCTAATGTGCATGAAGTTCAAAGCTTATAATTTTATAAATTTTAAAACATGTTTTTAATTTTTGTAATGCTATATTATTTATTGCTTTTTGCAGATTAATATGGCTTAAAGTAATAAATTATCCCCCTCAAGTCCTAAAGATTGGCTTACAGTGGCGAAGGGATGGCATTAGGCTAAGTGGATTATGTATGTGGGGAGTATATTCTCCTGGTAGGGCCACCCAAAGTGTGAAGGCCTCTCCACTATGCCCAGCTAAAATCTATGGGCTCCTGAGCTAAGTCAGTCTTCTGCCACCTATGCTCTAGATCTTTGACCATAGAAGCTGCATCCTACCCCATCCATGATCAATTCACTCAGTAATCATCATGCTACCTCGATCATTGCGCAGTCAAAAAAGGATAGCGCTCCTAGCTTAGGTACAGGGCTATGTTCAAAAAATAAATTAATGTCTCCAAAACATACAAGCTCATTGAAACTACTCCAGATGAATATAAATGTTAGTAATACCACCATAACTAATTTAGATCAAGTGTTATATCTGGCTAAGAGACATGCTGTGCAAATTATAGTTTTGCAAGAAACAAAGTTAAAGAGTGATACTTACATTAAGGTTAGGAGCTATGATATCTCTCTGACTGATAGACAAAACAAGATTGGTGGAGGCTCAGAGATATAAATTACCAAAGTTTAAATATTAACGGCAATATTATTTATAACACATATCTTGATATTCAAGGTACAAGGATCAATTGGAGAGGAAAATATCTTAATATACTTAATATGTATCAGCCTCCTGATCTCAATAAAATACCTACTGATCTGTAAAATTTTTTCCGTCAAATACTATTTTTCTGGGCGATCTTAATGCCAAACATCACATGTGGGGCTTCTTTAATATTGATTCGAGAGCAAATGACTTGCTGAACATGATTGATGATAAGGGTTTTATGTTCTTTAATGATGGCTCTCCTACTCATTATTCATATAGCTACTATTCTAAGGAGGCTCTGAATGTAACCATTGTTAGCCCTGACTTTAGCCCCACCAGTAATTGGAAAATACTTGAGAACATAGGAAGTGATACCTTCCCATACTATATTTGAGCTAAATAAGAGGCAATCTACGCATAAGCTCAGTTATAGACGCTGGAATTTCAAACGTGCCGAATGGCAGGCTTTCACTGATGGTACTGAAAGTCTGGTATGTTTGAAACCACTTATTGATAACCTAGAGACTGACAAGCCATCCTTTAGGGGGATCATTTACATTGCTGCAGGCCAGTCCATTCCTTGGGGAAATTTTAAAAAGAAAATACCTTACTTAACCACTAAATTGCTCGTTCTCCAGCCCTTAATTGCAGAGAGAAAACAAATACTAAATTATCTGTATTCTGACCATCGTAACACTAACAGAATTAAAATAAACAGAGTGAATTCTCAATTAAAAAAGATGCATATGCTAATAGAAAGGGACAAGTGAAATGAACTTCGTGCTAGTCTGTATCCAAGATAATCCAAGTGTGGATGCTGGTAAAGGATATTAGTAAGTATCAGCCCCTATTTGAAAAGTGCAATACTATTCAATTCAAAAGTGGAATCTTGGCTCAGAATGACAAATAGGCAGCTTATAATCTAGGGGAGCATTACCAATTAGAAAGTAGTCTGAAATTTACCGAAAATGACGAGCATGTCAACACCATGGCATTCAATGTTGTTGATGGCTGTCAAGCAATCCTCAAGCAGGCCCGATTATTTTCAGCAGAGCCTTCTCTGCACAAGAGCTTGACATTGTGATTTCAGGTTCGAAAGTAAATACCTCACCTGGGCCACATGGAATTCTTGATCAAATTATACGTCATTTGCGTTCACAAGGAAAACAGAAACTTTTAGATATCATAAATGACTCCTGGAGACGGGGCCGTGTTCCTCGGGATTGCAAAAGAACAACTTCGGTGCCTATTAAAAAACTTGACAAGGACATCTTTCTATAGAGAATTTTAGACCCATTGCTTTGACTTTTATACCATGCAAAATTACGAAGAAAATAATTTTAATGAGGCTTATGTGTATTATTTAAATTCCAACAATATCCTTCCTATGGATCAGTATGGTCTCAGAAAAGGTCACAGCACAATTTACCAGGTGCTTTATTTCAGCCAGAAAGTCAGAGACGCTCATAACATGAAACTTACAAATGAAACTATAGCTGCCTTTCTTTACCTCTATAAGTCTTTCAATATAGTTTGCACTCAGAAGCTGATTACAAAGTTATATGATAAATTCATTATATGTGGTAGAGCGCTACCTTGGATTTATACATTTTTGGGAGATAGATATATTAGGGTGAAATTCAATGTTTCGACCTCCACTAGTTTTAAAATTAGCCCAGGTTTCCCTCAGGGCTTGGTTTTGAGCCCTACCTTATTGACACTTTTCTTGGCAGGAACTGAAAAAGTCATTCCTGAAAAATTGGACTATTCGGAGAAGACATTGCTCTTTGGAATTCCAGATCTGATATGGAAATAATAATGGAGAATGTAAATTTGAATCTGACTGAAATGTGGAGCTTTGCTGTAAAACACAATCCAAGTTTTAGCCCTTTAAAGTCTATTGTGGGTTTCTTCACCACTAATAGAAAGATATACAATTTTTGACCGAAACTTTTGTTGATCATTAGCCACTGGAGGTGGAGAAACAGCCAAAATATTTAAGATTCTTACTAGATTCTGAGATTTTGAGTAATAATCATTTATATTATCTTGATTTAAGAGCTAAGAAATGCATTAACATACTTAAGTATATTTCATGCCATGACTGGGTTGCCAATGCTTGTACCCTCAAAAATAACTATGTTTCCCTTATTAGGTCCATATTGGAATATGGCTTCCCTATCTATTGCTCACCTCCAATTCAAGCTTACTAAAACTTGAAAGTGTACATCTCAGAGCTGCAAGCATTATTACAGGCCTTCTCAATTCTTGCCTGAAAGATATTAGTCTTTATGAAGCCGACTTGAAACCTTTAAATCTTAGTAGAAACGCATATTTAGTGAAATTTTACAATAAGCTATCCAGTCTTGGCTATCAGAATCGTAAAATTTCTCGGGTTATGGAACAATAATCAATGGCTCAAACGGGGTAGTCCCTTAGGACAGGTTGTTCCAAATCACCTTGTAGCTTGTTCCATTGAGCACCACAGCTTTCTCAGGTTATCAGCCATTGTTAGGGCCCTTAGGACAGGTTAATAAAAATTAATAAATAAATAGAAACTAAAATTAATTCCCCTTTTTAATCAGATCCCCTTCCAGTGGATTCCGTCTCACGTCGACATCGCTGGAAATGAAATTGCGGACAGTCTGTCTAGAACCGGTACTAGGTACATACAACAGCACCTTCCGCTCCCCTTACTTATATAGAGCTATTTTCAAAATATAAGGTAAAGAATAAGATAATTTGGTTGGTTCCACCGATAAACTCATGGTATCAGAGTAAGGGATGATTCGAGAATCATTAAAAGTTACTGATTCGGAGAGGTAGTAGACAAAATAAAACTACCCTTTACCGTTTCCTTATTGATCATCTGTTATCAATAACATTTGTTAGTGGTGACAAACACTTTAAAATTTGCCCTAATGATACAGTTCCTTTAAATTTCCTAATTTACGTTTTAATTTTTGTAGTCATATTTTTCATTAGATTTTATTTATTTTTCATTTTAAACTGGCATTTTAGATTAATTATAAACATTTTTTATGAATTACTACGATTTTAATATTGCTTGGCTTTTTCCAAAATCAATAAATAAGTATATTTTCTTAACTCTTAAGTTTTGACACATCTTGTTGTTTGTAGATTTTGCACTAGAAAACGCATCCAATTAACCTTTATGAAACACTTCTCTTTTTTGACTTTCTTTTGTATCAAATTATCTAAAATCCCCATCATCCTAATACATAAGTACTTAGATTTAGAGCAAATTTGACTCACTAATGCAGAATATCAAGATTAAAAATTTAAAATGTGAAAATGACAAATTATTTTCTCTGAAATTGTATTGAAATAAGATTTCAGTATAATTTCTAACAAAGAGTTTTAGAAACGTCATTTTTAATTCAATCTTAAAACTAATAAGACTGAGACACAATTGAAATTACGAAAATTCCTTACTTTTGATACAATTCTTAAAAAACTCTTTTTAAATATGCAATATGATTAATAGTATGCTTCCCAACCCCTTTAATATTGAGAGATTAATGACCAATTTATTCGTTAAAAGTTTTAAAGAGAAAATAATAACTGAAAATGACAAAAAATAATGAATTTCGTGACTTTCATTCACCATGTGAATTTTTATTTCATCTTCAATTTTTCATCGTTGTCTTTGGATAATATATTGATTTATTAGATTGCTTTGTTAATAATGATTTTATTATTTTTTAATATTTTAAATTGCTTTATTGATAAGTTTCTAGGCTAGTATTTTATTTAAATTTAAAATATTTTAATAATGGTATCGATTTATTTTACATTTATGTTATTGGCAGATGTTTGCTAATATTTTTTATACGTTAAAAGTTTTCATATTGATATCTTTAGAAATTCTGATTTTTTAAGTATGACATTTTTCATATATTGGAGTTTTATTCAAAATTGAAAAAATGTACTTTACATAATAGTCTTCTGGTATTAAAGTAATAAATGAGTTCAGAACAGAAGATAGTGATTTTTAAGATAGTTTATATTATGAAATATTTAAAATATTTATTTATAGAAAGGATGTAAATATTCTTTAATATTTCTTTCAATAATTTATTTACATGATTCATCGGACAAATACTTAGCATCCAATAATAATAAATTCCACTTCATAAATATTTGATTGCATTAAAAATGTTTTAATTACTTATTAAACTTCATAAATTTAATGGTAACATATATGAAATCCTATCAGGTATATTGAAAAGAATAATTTTATAAAATTAGCGTTATTTTTGTATAAAATAATTATTAACATTGAAAAAATTAAAATTTACATTATACTTACATTAAACATATATTAAGTTTATATATATTAATAGTTAAACCTTATCATAAATTTAATTATAATTTTCATGGAATACTAATCTCATAGTTTTCCAAAACCCTTTTTGTGATAAATATACGACAAATGAAAAATTTGCCATTCTTTTCAGTTGAAAGTGAAGAAAAACTTTAACTAACAAATGGTACGAAAGTTATAGTTTAGTTAGAAATAATGAAAATATGAAATCATCATAGCATTTAAACGAATTTTACATAAAGCATACATTATGTAATGCTTTATGAAAAATTGTTTTTTGCATTCTCATGATTTTGAATCATGGAAATACATTTTAAAATAAATTTTAGAATTATTTACTTACAATTTAAAAGATAAAGAAGAAAAATATACAAGCCATTTCTGTTAAAAGTTTATAATTTGTATAGATCTTTCAAATTGTGATAAATGAATAATTTAAAAAAAAATATATGAAAAAATTTTAAATATATCTTTGAAATATTAAAAAAATTTATTTCAATTTGAATCTTTTTAACAATTATATTAGTACTATTTGAATTTCATTCTCAAATATTTTCTTCATAAATACACTTAAAATAGAACATAAAATTAGAATATGATTATAAAATCTTCTAATTTAGGAAAATCTATTAGTTATTGGTGATTTATTTTAAAAATACTTTTATAAAAAGTACATTATTTTTATGATCAACCATGACATTTTATATGACTATCAGTAGGAGACATAAGTTATAAAACGGCATCATTTACGCCACAGGAAATTGCCTGAAATTAAATAGTCTAAAGTATATTGCTAATAAATTGCCAGGAAAAAATATATGTTTTATTTTAAGAATTACTTTATGCATTACTTTAAAGTATTCTATATCTAAAGTAAAATCCATCATTGAACAATTTTAATATCTATGTTATGGAATATCAAGGAAGATAATCTGAAAAACTCAATTCATCGAAGTTTAACGCTTATAACTCTTATATAATATTAAAACTTTAAATTAATTTATTCTTCTTTGTACAAGGAATTTTTTTAATAAAGAAATATGAAAAAAAGGTATCAGCTAACGCTTCTCATATATACATACAATGTATGGAAAAATACTCTACTTCCAAAATAGATATTAAGAGCAATATTGTCACTCCATAAACACGGGCATGTGTTACGTCACTGCACTCAGCGTGAAAGACTATTTCAAAAATAAAATCCTACACATTTTATGAATGCAGATGGCTCATGCATTTTATGCCAAGCATATTGGTATTTCCCCATATATAGTGACGTTCCAAGATATGATATAGATATGATATTTGCAATACTATATGCGTTTACTATATATGAAGAAAACTGTAATATTATTGACTACAATTTCTATTCGTGAATCTACAATTGTAAATTCATATTTATGAACAAAATAAATAAATTTAATATGTAGTTAACTAATAATATAATGTTGTTCAATATTTTATAAATTAACGTTTAATTACGAAATGTATATGAATAAAAATATATTTTATAAAAAATAATCCGAAAAATACTTCTTTAGAGATATTTATGTATTTTGTATAATGTTGTTAATTTCTAAGGAATATTTTTTACTGAACTTACAATTATTAAAAATATTCAAAGTAAGTTATAATATTTCCAAATACAATACTTCTTGAATTTTACAACTCATTTTAAATCATTTATGAATTCAAAAAAAATTTAAGTTCACACTTTTTAAAACCTTTAATTTCAAAAGGATTTATTGAAATAATTCTGTAAGGAAGCATAATATGTTGAACAATGAATCTCCATTTTCATCGATATATTTCCTTGATAACAAATTAAGAATTATTTTCAGAAGGATTTCACAATAAATCAAAGTTTTTGCCTAATTTTTTATATTCATTAAAACATTTTTAATTCAGTGTTTTTATTATAGAAACGTTTTGAATAATACTGCCTACAAATTTTAAAATGGCCTTTTAATGCACACATATCACACACACACACACACACATATATACAAATCGCTTATTAAATTTACTTTTTCTTGTTGAACTGGAATTTTTTTCTCTTTTAATATTATTGTAAACGTAATTTAATGGTATATATACGGTTTTCAGGCATTAAAATAATAAAACAAGAAAGTTTTTATTCTTAAATTTCAATAAATTTCAAATTGAATTTAATAACAAGAGCAAATAGAAAATCGATTGTTTTATAAAGCATTCAAACATTCAACGTGTTTGCAAATCACTGCGTCTCTAAATTCACAAAATAGAAGGCCAGATCTAAAATAAAATGATTCTCTTAGTATTAAATTTTTAATTTCATCAATAGTTTTACTATTTAATTTTATTAAAAATGTTGCATTGTATAACTTTTCAAAACAACAAAAGAACTCAAGTAAATAATGTGACAAAAGAACTCAAGTAAAAAATGTGATTGACTAACTGAATTTCCTTTCCCATTTTCTTTTGGAATTTTATCATCGACTTGTATTTGTATAATATATCGTTATTTTAATTCAACTCAAAAGACAACAAATTTTTCTTGATAGCGCAAAACACAAATGTTCTTAATATAGTATATTACTATATTTTATGCATCTTGTGATAAAACAGACATCATTAAAACATTCGAATAAACTATTTCAATAACATAGTTTTAGGATATTATCTAACAATTTAATCGTGTACCGAACAATATCTATTGTAAAGGAATTGTAATACGTCACTTAAATTTATGGAGCTTAAATATATTCAGATCATTAAGATTTTAACATTACTCATATCAATAATCAAATTTCTTCAATGCATCGATCATTAGAAATAAGAATAAATTTTTAAAAATAAAATATTAAAAAAATATGCCTTGGTACAAGTTTTAAGGACATTCTTATAATTTTCAGGATAGATTTTAAAGGGGCTTAATGTTTTTTGAGAAAAAATATAAACATTTTAGAGTTTGTTTCTAGACTTACAATTTAATTTTATTTCATAATAGAAAATATGTTTCTTTACATATATTGTTGCAAGTAAGGAAACCACTTGAAATTAGAAAAAAATTTAAACACAAAAGTTTAATAATGAAAGTTTTATTGTAAAGATCAATACAAATCAAATTAATAGTTACAGCAACCTATCGCAAATTTATTTTTCAATCGTTACATTTATTTTTCACCAGAGCTTCATTTTTTTCATTATTTTGACTGAATAATGATCGACATTTGTGGTAAGCTGATATCAATTTTTGTGAAAAATATCCTTCTTCTTTTTTCTTATTTCAAATGTTTTTACCAGTGCTTTCCTCATGAATACAAAGTAACTTTCCTTTTATTTCAAAATTTTATGATGGAACTGAATAAATGTGACAGACGACGAAATCTGGTGTGCTATATGGAAACCTAATAAAGTGATACATATGGAAAAATATATGAAAAATATGCAACAAGAATGAAAATTTCATTTAGAACGTCCAATATTTCAGTAAATGCTTTTGTAGCGTCCAAAAAATATCTTCTGAAAGTAAAATATGGAAATCTCTAATTTACATACTACAAAATTATATCCATTACCATTTCATACTTAATTCTTTGACTCATTTAAGAAAATAAGTCATCATTTATTTCTGAAATTTCTTATAGAACCAAAAATTTAAAATAACAGAATAATCAACATTTACAATTTATTTTTGGGAAAACATTAACATCGTACTATAGAATTCGTAGCATAAAAAAAAATAAATAAATAAAATAAAATAAAAAGAAAAGACTTATTGATATTGTTTACATTTTAAAGTAAAAATAATAAAAAAAAATTATAAACTATTTTAATGTCAATAAATTTCATTAAATATTAAAAACAATACATTTTTTTAATATGTTTTATGACATTCTTCATACAAAGTTAGTGGTTATAAAGCTCAAAAGTTCTTTTGTAACTTAGTAATAATATTTTCAGTGATTTTGCATCCATTTTAATTGCAGTTCTTGTAGACCGATATAGACTGATAAAAACATACTATTTGATTATCAAACTAATTCAACAGATTTTTATTATATTATCCCATTAACTTTTAGAACAATATTACATTAATTCAAATTATATTGTTTTCAAATGCTTAGGTAAATACATATTCAAAATAATATATGCAAAGTAAATACGTAAGCAAAAACTAAATTTATGTATTTTCATACAGAATAACATAAATTTTTGATTGAATAAATGTAACAAACAAAGAGAAATTTGGTGTGTATTCAAATCTAAAAAGATACATACATGTGGAAAAATGTATGAAACAAGAAGAGTAATTTCAAGTAGAGTATATGTTATTTCATGTAATGCTATAATAAGGCCTAAGCAAGAAACAACTGCTGATAAAGGTAATTTAAAATTAGTTTATAAGATGAAATGAAGTTCACGCTCTTTTTATCTTAATTCTTGCACTACTACCTTAACACTTTTTCTTATTGAAGAATTAATTTTCGCACGTTTATTTCTTAAAATTACCAATAATTAAACCAGCTTAAAATGATTGATAATTTAATATTTACATTACTACATAATCATTATATTTGGTTGTCTAATATTATTAATGTATGTTAATATTTAAAAAAAAAATATTATAAATAACCAACGAGCTCTCTTTTACTATTAAAATTCATGGGTTTAATGATTGTTATGCCAAGTGACCACTTTGAACACGTTAAAGAGTCACATAAAAGAAATTAATTTGTACGAATCCATTTCCAAACTGTAGTTGCAATACCTCCAAAGTATTTTCATTCTGTGTGAACTACGTAATAAATATGATATTCTTATAATATTTACAAAGTAATTTGATAATTTTTACTTTGATTTTTTTTTAAATTAGTTTTTGATATTAATTTGTAAAAACCTTCGTGTCCATTGTAATTTTTTGTTATATTCACATTTATTTGTTTTGCATACTCTCTCAACTGATTTCAAATAACTTTCATGCCTAAGCATAATCTTTATTCTCTTTGTCTTTCCATAAAACCTATAATATTTACTTTTTAATTTTTTTATGCTTCTTCATTGTATTTAAAAACTTGTATCCTAATTTCTCCAAAATTGACTTTGTTTGTTTTATACTAATTTTATTAGCTTGCAAAAGGAGCTTTTTTTCAACAACTTTTTATTATATTTTTCAACAAATTCACATTATTTCAGAGATGCTTTAAAATCACTTTTCTTTTTTGTTGCAATGAAAAGATGAAAATTTACATTCACGGAAAAATAAGCTTCGCAATTGTAGATTTCCAAATTTCACATTATTTTTCAATGAACGAAATTGCTGAAGAACAAAGCCAATATTGAAAGTCATAGAATATATTTTGGACAGTAGTCACTTATGAAAATTCTGATATTATACAAATAATAAAAACAGTTTAATACAATATCTATAATCTCATTGTGGCTATGTGCTTAAGAGTAACATTTATTGATAATATATTTTCCGGTTACCTCTGTATGATTTTAAATAAAACTTATTGAATATGCGATACTATAAATTTTCTGAGCGAAATGCATACATTAAAAACAAAAAAGAATCAACTTTATTTTCTTATTAAAAATATTATTAAAAACACAAAATATCAATACTAATCATCATGCATACCTCAATTTTGTTTTTTCTGTGTACTTTTCAATGAAGCTCATTGAAAAGTATAGATATTCATGATATTAAACGCTGAATAAATTCGAATCGGAATAAACCTGTGTGTACTATTACAAATTCAATAAAGGAGTACATTTGAAATATAAGAAATGTTGTATATATTTTATTTAAGAGTGAACTTTAATATTAAATTATTATTGTTTAATAAATTAAATTTATTATATTACTAATAATTTAAATTCACAACACGATTGATTACATGGGATTTGTAATCCAAATTTTTAATTTTATTTGAAAGATATATGTGTCGGTAGCTCATAAAAGTGTTTTTATTTTCAATTATGTAACTAACATTTATTAAGATTACTTTTAAAATTATAAAATGAACTTAAATAATACATAGTTTAATTAATAAAAAGTTAAAATGTTTTTTTTTGTTACATTTTCTTAATATTAAGTAATTAAGGTCATTAAATTTCCTTGTAATATCATTTTATCTTGTACATATTCAATTTAATTTAAATTAATGAAAATTACCAATTTGAAAGAATTTCAATGCTCAAATTATGAATTAACTTAAGTAAAAATATCCTTAATCACATTTAAAAAATATATCAGAATATATTCCAAAATTCCTTCTACATATTTAAGAATTACTCTACTTGTGCAACCGAGCGTTTTAAAAATATTTAAAAATATCACATTTATTAAATAGCACAGATCTTGTAGTATAAAAGAACTTAACTTGATGTTAAAAAAGAAAAAAAAGGTAATTCAATAAATGATAATGATACTCAGGATCTTTTGTGATGAAGTTGCAGTCAATACTGAAGCAGTTTCCTCCAAGTACGTCTATGATTCCAATGAATGGAAAGAATGTGTTAAATCACCTCCTTTAGTTAAGTGAAAATTTCTCCGCAGTATATTGAAAGAGCCTCTAATGGATTGTTTATTTGCATTTTCTAAGAGTACATTAGAACACTTGGCTTTCAAGAAACTTCACTTTAAATATCAAGTCATCTTGAGAAATCCCAAGGAATATCACCAGAAAAGGGTAACGATATACAAAGAATTCAAATCCACTCTCAATGGCCTCACTATATTGGATACTCTCAACATGCCGAAAACAATTTTGTTGACTACATTTTAGAAATTTGAAGAAGAATATGTTAGAATTTAATATTAAACATTATAAATGCTTCGATTTTTCATCTAATACTAGTTTATTCATCAAATGAAAAAGAAATAACGTGTACTATTAAAGGAAATTATCAGGACACTGTTCCTTTTATAAATACTTAAATTAAGAAGAAAAAACAGAAAAGTTTTGAATAAAAAGATGTCACATTTTCTCTCATAATCATAAATCTCAATAATCATAAAAATTGTTCTTCATTTTTTTTGTGAATCACTATTTTAAATAATGATGTGTATTGTTAAAAATCAATTGTAAAAAGAAAATTTTTAATTAAGCTATTCAGACTTCAAAAATATGATACTTTCTTAGGGAAAATTACTTGAAGTGTAATATTTATGGGTATATAGAATATTATTAGCAATGTTATTTATAGAACAGATAAAAAATAAAGTATATATGAAAAGTATTATTTTTAGCTCATATTCTCAGAAATACTAATTTGTTGCGAAATATTTTAGGTGCTAAAACAAACTTTGTCTATAAAACCTTTTCTAAGACCTATTTATCAGTACCATCTCTTTCTAGATTCCTACATAGAGTCTAAAAATCAGTCCTACATAGAGAAACTTTAAATTCATTCAAGTTATTTTGGAAATATCCATTTTAAAATAAAGAGTCTCTAGTTTTCACTAGCTATCGAGTATTTTACGACCGCATGATCCAATATCAGCAATTTTTCAAGTAATTCTATCACTCTTTCATCTGGGGGTAATGTGTTTAATATTTCTGACTGTTAGGTAGCATCAAAATCAGTGCATTTTTTAATAAATTTTATTCCGAACTTCAAACGATTGAGTTTAATAAATATTATTACAACTAAGAAATTTTTTAAGGTACCAAAACAATTCTATGATCTTTTAGGATTGTTTTATAAATTCTATTGAATAATATTTTTCTTTAAAATATGCTATTTTCAATTAAAATATTTGTTTTTTGAATAATTAAAGAAGATTTGGTTTTTAAAATAAGATTAAAAATTAACACAAATTCCAATTTCAAATTTTAGTAGTATTGTTGCGTTTCTTTCCATCTATATAACAAGTAATCTTGAATTTACGAGAAATGTATATGAAAAACAAAATCGAGTGATCAACAACGCAGTTTTATTTTAATGAAAAAAACATCGAAACTTAATTCAATAAAACATTTAAAGTAATAAAATTAAATAAATTTATTTTAGAAGTCTAACAAAAATATTGTTTCTTTTCAATTATCATATCTTATCTTTAAAATAAAAAATTTCAAAAAAATAAATAAATAAATAAACTTTTTCTTGCCATTTTAGAAGTCGATAATTTTGTTTGTTGTTTTTATAACTCAATTACGAAAATTCTCATGTATAACCTGCGTTATAAATTACAGTCTTTCAAGTTTATTCACTATATATATGTATATTTCCTACAGAATTTTGAAAAAAAAATTACACAGTAAAACTAATTTAATATATGTGCAAAATACAATTAAAACTAATAAAAAAATCTTAAATGTGAGTATTCTTATATTATACCTTTTATTTCTTTTCCTTTGTGTTTGTTAAGAGTACATGTATTTTGCGTTAAATACTTTATTATTCATATTATATTTTATATATGTACATTTAAGGATTAGGCAAAATATATGTAATAATAAAATGATAAATCTTATCAACAGTAAAAAGGAACTAGTGATAAAACTAATTTTTCAATGTCTAATCACTATTTGTAAAAAAAAAAATACATAGCTTATATATTCAAATAAAAATTCACGAAAAGGTTATACATATATATTTTGCCTTATTGTTTGGAATTTAAATTACTATTTCAGTAACATTCTAAAATTATTTTTTAAATCATAAAAGATAAATTGTATTCATTGATTACATATAGAATCCTGATCTGTATAAGCGTTTCTATAGAGTAAATATTCTCATTTATATGAAAAATTGAACTGGTACTTGTAAAGAAATCTAAAACAAACTTAATCCAACAAGATATTTCATAAAAAATTCAAATGCTTCTTGTTATCGTTTTTCCAGATTTTGCATTGAATTATCTAAATAATTTAAACAGCTTCTTAGAAAATTGTAAGCCGTATCTAACCGATGAAATAACAAAAATGTATTTGTAAATAACATTTTGTTGATTCAACATATAAAAAGTCCAGTATATTTACTATAAAATACTATTTTTTCATTGTTAAATTACATTATATGAAATATTGCAAGCAAAAGTACATTTCTAATACAACACTAATAAAATATGTTAAAAAAATTATACTTTACAAATATTTTACAGTGAATAATTCATTTAATAAAAATTTTACGTTTATATTTATGAGTATAATACGTATTTGTAATAATTAGGAAAACTAATTCCGTAACAAAAGTTTTTTACTGATATAATTATTTTATGCAATAAGAATATATTTCTATATACTATAAAACATGTTTTTCATTGGGAAGTGTAGGAAGACTCTAAAAGTATATAATTATTTTCTTGTTCGATTTTTATCAATGGTGGCATTACTTGTAAATGCAATCTCATAAAATACGATTTTAACAAATATCATTTAAAATATTATTATTAAAAAGAGTATTATATTTCTTTGAATCAATTTAAAATTATTAAAAATGTAATTTAGTAATCATAATTTTTTCTTTCATAGATAAAAACTAAGTATTTATATCCTTCCATTATAACTTGATACTGTATTTAAAGTCTTAAGTCTAATGCTGCTGAACTTTTTCTTTCCAATGAAATTGCTGAAAATGAAATATATTCCTCCAGAAGTATTGATAATATGCTATGTTATTATTCTAGAATATTTTATAAAACCATTTATACAAACCAAATGTACAATGAATAAAACAATTAAATCTTTATTTTCTTCTGAGCAATAGTAAAGCTTAATACTCTAAATTGAATTTACAGGAAGAAAACTATCGGAGCTTTATGTTAATTATGTTGCACTTTTCATAAAAAGTGAATATTCTTGTTGTTTATTGACTTAGAAATAGCTTAAATTCCAAAACTACAATTATTATCTGCAAACAATTGTAAATTATAAAATAGTTAATCTTGTCTTATCAATGCACTGATATTTTTACTATATAAATTCCTATTCTTTATTTTTAGACTACTAAGAGCTTTGAAATTTTTTACCTTGATGTTTAGTGAGTAAAATGTTCTATACAAATACTAGCTTTAAATAATGCATTTTAGGCAATTAAAGTACTTCACACACTTTAACCTATTTTGATAATCTAACAAATTTGACGTTTAATTTAAAATTGCTTTATTTTAAAACAGGGTTAAAATAATTAATTTTTTTAAAACAAAAGCATTATAGTGATGATATGATCATTCTATGGAATTGAAAGATGAATTTAATTAGAATATTTTATAACAGTGTAATAATTAAAAACTTGCTTGATGCATCTGTATTTGCCTTACAATGATGTATCATAGAAAAATAAAATCTAAAAACTAAATTTCTTAGAAATAGTTTATGTAAAGTAAGACCTTAAAAAGTAAGAAAACGTCTAAATGATTATATTTTTAGATCTTATTTATTACCATTATTAAAATCATTCTAAAGCTTATGCAGACGTACATAAACTTCAATTATAAAATAGTTAATAGTTTATTATAAAATTCATATTATTTTTTATATTATATTCTTCAACTTGTGGGAATACATATTTAACATATTGCCATCCTATTATAAATTTTTAATAGAGATAAAATGTTCAACAGAAATATTTAGTCTAACATATTAGTTCTAAATTCACTACATTACTTGGAAATTATTTACACGTAATATTTATCAATAACTCTGATTGATAATGTTTCTAAAAGTGAATTTATGTGTAATATTTGTTATGTAATCAATTTATTTATGCTAGGGCATTAATTATAGTCAATAGTTTATAAAATGACTTACAAATATTATTTATTTTATCAAAAATTATTTTCATCATAAAATCAAACACACTAATAATAAATAAAATGCGTACAATACAAGATGTTGTTTCTTCCATTTATTATTGAACTTATACAACATAAAATAATCTTTGACCACTTTAATTTTCCCTTTGTATTCATTCATTTCATTTCATTTGAATTTATCTGAAAATATTTCAAATATTCTATTGTTTTACAAATTGATGAATGTATTTTCCGTGATTTGGATGACATTAACTAAAATAATGTGAAAAGAAATAAATATTTTATAATTTAATTCCTGAAATACAAACTCCAATAAAATGTTGTAATAACAAAACCAAAAAAGAAATATTACTATGTATCATTAATTTTTAGAATTGCAAATATTTTTAAAATAAATTTCCTCTAAGAAATATATAAAAGAAAATATATAAACAGCAGTATAAAGTTGAAAGAAATGCACACACACATAAAGAACAAAAGTCAATATCTTTTCTAACAATTTCGAAAGAAACATCAGAAAATTTGAACCTTTCTTTTCTAGTTTTAAGTGAAAATGTCATAGGTATTGAAAATTGAGGACATAGAATTGTTTACATAGAATCCAACGACATTTAGTCAGTTTGCATTTGACACTTCTTTTATTTTAAAAGTGACAGTTTGATCTACTGTTTTCTTAAATTTTGTTCAAGAAATTTAATTAAAATGATAGCTAAAATTTTATTCAATGTGCCTTCAAGGCTCTTCACTCTTTCTCTAAAAAGTTTTATTTAATGTAGATACTGTTATAAAATATAGCTTTTTTAAGTATATAGCAACGTTAATAAATAAATAGCTAATATTTGTAAAATATATAAATACATAGCGTATTAGGAAAACAGAAATATTATAAAATCCAATTTATTTGTAATTCTAAACATGTATAATATTGTGTATAAGTATATGTTACTTAAAAATATTCAGTTTAGCAAAGTGTATACTTATAGAGATTGATTTCTTAATGTAATATAGTTCCACTTAATGTTCTTTCATTTCAATGCGTTATAAACAAGTGTTCTAATCATTAGTAACAAAACAATTTAGAGCTATTGTAAAAACTTTTAGATTTGCGTAATATTACATAAACCAAAATTCTGATATAACCATTGAAGAATAGTAATTGTAATAGGACAAATGATATATTTTT
>JAPDSC010045753.1:0-11969 GCA_026290005.1 Latrodectus geometricus
TCAGATTTTCGCATTTATAAATAAAATTAAAATAATATCTTTCGAAGAGCTTTTCAATAAAATAATGTTCATAGTAAATTAATTATTACGTATTCTATAACATAACTGCTGAAAATTGTTCTAAGCTATTTTTTTAATTTTCATATCGGATTGCTCTGTAGAAGGAATTATCATAGATAACGGACCACATTCACATTTTATAAGAAAAGAAATCTATAAACCGACCAATCAGAAAAATCTCGGACTATATATTTTTTTTAATTACATCTCCTACGCTAAATTTGATAAATGTTATCTTTTTATTTTAAGCAAAACCTTACATTGGATATTTCTAAAAACTGTAACAGCTTTCAGAAATATCCAACATAATCTTTATCTTGTGTTCAACTTTCATTTTGTGAGCAGATTTGTTAACTCTAATTTCTAATTTTTTCGATCTCTAACAGAAAGCTATGGCCGTCCGAATTACCTATCATCTGGAACTATTCACCCAAGAATTCACCAACTTTCCTTAAGCAAAGTGTTTATTTTCTATCTTTCTAGTCATCTAATTGATTATCTTCCACTTAATTTACTTCCCATTTGATTGGTAAAAGGGAGCTTTTACTACGTTTACCAGCATCTCTAAACAAAACTCTTATCCATCTCATCTTATGATTTTTTATAACTATTATCTTCAAATTTATTATATATTTGAAAATTAAATATTCCATTTATCATTATCAGTAACAGTAACAAACATTTTATGTTGTATTTTGCTTAGAGAGGCCGCGGTGGCCTGGTTGGTTAGGGCGTCGTTTTCATTACCAAAAGGTTGTGAGTTCGAATCCCGGCTTAGCCGAAGGTCCGTCGTGTTTACTAATGGCGACTGGGGCACGTAAAATCTGTCGAGTCATGATGTCCTCCATGTTCCCATTCCAAATTAATACCTCTGGGGGTGGTTGGTGCCAGGCTTTGGGTCTTCACTGGTTTCAATCTCTAAATTGGAAGATTCAGATGGTGCTGCCATCTATGAGCCAAAAGTCGTACTTCCACCTTCGTTTAAGGGTGCTCTATTCAAAAACGGAAGGCCCTCTCCCTCTGACTTTATTCGCATGGTCTCTTGATGGGCGGGCTTGGCGTTTCCAAGTGTCATTAGATACATACATATATTTTGCTTAGAAAACCGTTTTTGCAACTATTTTTGTGATAGCCAGATTTTACTATATTATAATACCATAGATGTAGCATTTCCTGAAAATAGTAATTTAGTGCTGGTGTTAATGAATCAAGATTTAAAATAATTTTTAAGGTCATAGCATCTATTCTACTTTAATTATTAAGAAACCTAATTATTTTATTCTTACACAAAAGTTTTGTGAAATTAAATTTAAAAGACTCTTGATATTTCTGTGTGTCAAAATTGGTCTTATTTTTACTTACAATCGAATTTAAAATAAAGTATTTAAATTGTTATAAGTCAGATACTTCATAACGGATTCTAAATTTATTTTCATCATATTGCACTAATTCTCAAAATGGTGGCCATGACCTATTGTTGGACTTTCTTTTATTTACTTGGTAAAGAGCAACACCTCCTAGAATACAAGGCTTGCTGGTTGGACAAGAACGGGTCGTGACAACACCTGGTAGAATATTCTAGAAATGTTGTAAGGAGAAACTGAAACTTGTTACAAGGAAATATGCTAGTTTCAGATTTACACCCTTTGTAAGAACACGAAAAAGTTTTTTACCCATAATAAAAGCTTATTTAAATTCAGAAATGTACATCGGGGTTACTAACAATCGGAAATCTAATATTTAAAATGAGACACGAGATTTTAAGCTATTTAATATTTTGTTTCTTTTTATTTGATTCTATAGAAGAATCCTACAATCAAATAAAATACTACTTATTTATTTTTAAATGATTTACTGAAATAAAAGTTCGGATCATTGAAATAAAATTAAATGTTATTTTCTTAAGAAAATATGTAATAACTGAAAATATGAATTATGGTTATATTTTAAGTGGCATATCAACTAACAAAAATTAACACTAAAACTACCGAAAGGGGTCATTTGACCCATTTTCCCATTAATTTTGCCGAATAAAAAAAAATACCCGGTATGTTTAGTGTTAATGAAAATAGTTTTTTGGATTTTTAAAACCCATATATCAATTTCAACCGTATTAAAGCGAGGCTTTTTGTCTAGGTTTTGTATTTAGCTAAAACTGATTTTTCGAGGCCTTGACGGTGTTGCTTCCTTGTGATTATTTTCATTTTTCATAAACTTAATTTTCAATATAGTGAGATTCAAGGCTAAACATATAAAGGAAATATAAAAGCTGAATTCTTTCGTTATAAGTAAAAATAATCATTATTAATATGAATTTGAATAGTAAATAATTATTACCATCAAAACATACTAAAATCGCAAATACATATAATATTTACTGGTTCTTCATTATAACAACCACCAAGCATTACTTCATCAATATAGTGAGCTTTTTATTGTTGTTGCTCTCTGACTTTACTTTTGTATAAAAATAATGTAAATTTTAATAAGCTCCTGCTTTTATAATATTAAATAAAGATAAGTAAATTATACATTTATGTATTATTTTACAGTAAAAGGAACGCACTAGGTTATTGTAAGGAATAAGAATAAAGACATACTTATGAATTCTAACTTGCTTTATGTAAATTAGTATTTTATCAGCCATTTATATGTATTTAATATATGGGGATAATACTAATATAAATTCTTGAGTACCACTGCTTCCTTTAAGTATTAATATACCTAATACATTAATTTACATGATCATTTTCTCGGTAAAGGCAGTTGCTTTAACTAATATGGCCAATAAGTTATTGATAGGAATATAACAAAAGATACTAATGAAATCTATGTGTTTTAATAATAAACTAGATAGAGTCAGCCAAAGAATTATATTTTCTTAATATGGGCAGCATTAATGTAAATTTCAAGTACTAATACTTATTAAAAAAGTCTGAAAAAAATCGAATATTAATTTGTCTTGATTTGATAATTATTTAGCTATTGATTTGTCGCTCTTCAGGAAATTTCGGGATAAGAGAGATAATTCGACCGGAACTTAGCTTAAAGGGAATTCCAAACCCATGAGCAATTAAACTGAAGACCAAAGAGCAAATAATTCAACAACCCGCTTGGTAGTTATTCAACGAGGTTAAGATTTCTACATTAACTGAGTTTTTCTTTCCTTGTGGCCGATTGATGAAACAGTTTAATTTTATTGTCACATTATGATCCTTTTTGGCACACGAAGACATTTACATAGTTTAAAGTGTATTTCGAACCACTACAAAATTTCAAATATTTACATTTAAGACAAGAATAAATTCTATGAATTATTGAACTGCAGATAAGAGTACTAACCATTCAACTACCAATTCGGAGGAACATTGGGAGTGAAATAGAATACACAAATATAAAAGAATTTTGCAAAAAAAATCACAATTTATACTCAATGAATCTAGAGATAACTAATAAACTTTAAAATAACATTCTTTTACAATGTTTTTAGTTGACTGGAGAATTCAACTTGATGTAATTGGGCATAAAGATAGAGTATAACGATATATCCTGTGTCAGATGCATCATATACCTCGATGATAACCATGTGTAAAAGCTATATGAACAAAATTCATCCAATTTTATAAAAGTTTCAAATAAATTCTAATTACTATTTTTTCAGAAATGAAATAACTCTCAAAGGTAAGAAAATGTTTGAACTTCATCAGAAAGAATTTTTAGGACAAAATGTATTATTGATTTTTTTTGTAAAAGTGTTTTACTAATATCCAAAATTTTACATTTCAAAACAGCTTTTTTTCTCCATATGCAATTAAGATTTTCTAATGACGTATAGAAATTAAATATTATAGTAAGCGTATAGCGAAACACCCATAGTTTTTCTTCATTGTTTCTTTTTACAAAAAGGAACGAATTGAGCCATGGTTACCTTATAACCAACGGTATTCAATAAGTGTTTAGCTTATAGCAAACTGAATAAAGGTGAAAACGGCATGGTTGACAGATATGCCGCAAATTCCCTTATTTGGTAACAAAGTTATCGACATATTGTAAACCTTTTTGGGAAGCTTCTACTGTGCATATTTCGGAATATTTTAGATTTTCCTAGAATCAGCGCAGAAATCTTTCAAAATCTATATACACTTGCCTACATGCCAAGGCAGATCAAATTAGATTGAGCTAGAGATGCTTACGATTATGTTTTGATGTAAATTTGCACTTGGCCAATTGTAGATTTTTCCATATATTTTGTTAATTTTTCCATATATTTTGTTAATTTTACGATGTGTTGTTGTTTCTGGTCCCTAGTTGGCAGGCCAAAATCAAACTAATTCCACAAGTCCCAAAATTTTCAGAAAAAAATAAAAAAAATCAAAAGGTTTGGGAAACATCTAATCCAATTTAAAATCTATGCAATCTAAAATATGCTCAAGTGAAGCTTGGGCAGATTTACGAGCAAATCTTAAAATTTTTCTGTCTCTTCTCAAAAGATAGAGACTTCAAGTGTCCACTGAAAATTCTAATGACACAAGGGCTGATGTCATCTTTTGCCCTCGAAAAAGATTGCTCTACCAGGACTCTTCCTAGAATACCAATGATGTTTTAGAGGAAGTTAATAGGGTGAATGTTTACAGATTCTGTGGGTCATAAAGCCTGGAACACCTGAGATGGAAGTTTGATGTCTGATATATCTCCAGTGTTTCACCTGTTAACTTTAGTTGGGCATAATTGAATGATCTTAACACCTAGAGTGACCTTACCAGGAAGTAGGTTCATGACACATTTCACCCATTCTACTATGTAACACCTCCACATCTTCATGTCATTTAAAGATATAAAAGATTTTTACGAGAAGTATAAAAGTCTTTTTATGGATGTTGTAAAAATAAGACATTTTTGAAAATGTTCCTTGATATCAGTTTTTTAAATTATTGACTAACAAAGATTGTTTGCCTTTTCCCTGCGATTGTTATACTAAATTAGTGGCACTATCAGAACATATACATACATATATATATAATGTTTCTCTTATATATATATTCTATATTACGTTATTCTATCATGCATTAAGTGATAATGTTATCGGCACATTCTTGACATTTTGAGAAGCTTCTATAGGTCATATTGCAAGATTTTCCTGGAATTAGCCAGGAATTCTTCAAAATCTATGTACCCTCTCCTGCATATCAATATCATTAGGATGAATTTTTAATTCAAAATATAAATAATAAAAATTATACAACAGATCTTCTGCATTTTGAGAGTATATATGCTTGAGTTTTTTTCCTTCACGATTCGTAAAAGTGGCTCACTATTTAGAAAAATCGCACTTAGGTAGGGAAATATGCGATAGATTATGAAGAAGTTCTTAAGGTGTCTAGAAGTTTTTGTCTATTAAGCTATTCGCCATACGGTGTCAAAGAAATACAAGAAAGAGATCAGTGTTTTAGTGAAAGAATCGTACTCTTAAGAGTATAAAAAATTATTTGCTAAGATAGCAAACAATTCAGATAAAGTGCTCTCGATTTATAAAAATTCACAGAAAATTGCCAGTAAGCAGAATCATAGCGCTGATGAAACGGAGTTTTTCAGAAATGGAATATTTACACAACATATGCAAATGACCGAATTTAATAAAATTGGAAGAAAAGCGTTGTAGAGTAGAGTGTTTGTTTTCACTTCATTAATTCAGAATGCCTATGTTAAAAGGTAAACACAATTTTCGAAAGTTATTAAAATTTGTGGAAACACGAATGGTCATAAATTTACTGCTGAAAGCATTCTGTAGTTTGAGAATTTATGACAAGAACCAATTACAAAACGTGCTTTAACGACAAATGATGCAAAAATAAATAAATAAATAAAATAAAATTGAAAGGTATGTAACATTAGTAATTTTACTAAGACATTTTGAATTCTGACTGCTCTCAAAAAGTTAAAGTAGCTGATAATATTTGGCTAATAATCACATAACTTTTACACACCTACTGTATATCCCGCTGTTCATTCTTTTAAAGAAATCGAGAGTTTTTCAATATTTAATAAGCGTTAAATCATTCTAACTCGTTTGCATTATTAAAACTTTTTTTGCTATTCAGTTGCGAGAAAAAAGTTCGATTTAATTTACTTTGGATTCTTTACGATCTTTTTAAGATTCAATTTCAGTCCTTGAAGATAGAGTTTTCGAAATAAAAGAATTCACTTATTTTTGAGTTAATTCTCTATTTGAAATTTTTAAGAACATTGATGAGTCCAGTTCAATGGATTAACATGTGATACGATAAATTTTGTGATTTTGCCTTACCAAATGCAATCTTCATCTGTAGGGCGGAGATATCGAAGTTCATTAATAAAAGTTTGAAGCAATTTTTTGTGCGAATGACAATGGATATGGCTAGAGAAGGATTGCCTATTCTGGAAAAAATGGGATAACATACATTCTGTTTTGAATGAACACACGGATTTTCGAAATGGCTGTGTAAAAGAACTCAAAGATAATTCAGCAGAAACTGAATTTTTAGCTATATTCCTAGAAAAATTGTATCAAGACATTTGAAAAGCATTTGTGATTCCAGAACTATAGCAATGTTAACGATTCCACAAGATGTTTTTTTTATATAGAATTATGATCTCTTCATATTCCATGTGACATTTTGTTGCAATATTTCAATAGTGGATGGGTAGTAATATATGTATTATAATATTTCAATAGTGGATACATGAATACCTAACATCATGTGTATTTTAAATTGTTGGCAACCAAACTGAAGAAAAAAGGGGGGTCTTGTAATTTCTTGTGACTATACACATTGTAATCAAATGAGTTCGCAAAAAATAGCCAACCTAAAGACAAACACAAAAACCAGTCACGTGACAATACGAAAAAAAAAGTGTCTAATGTTTGAGATCATGAATACCAATAAGTTTCACTTCAGTTTAGTTTGAAATTTACCATAAGATAATACGTATATTTGTGGGAGAAAAAAAATAAACCATTAAAAATTCAGCATGAACAACCAAATTTATTCTAGAAGACATTCGAAGACAATGTATGATTGCAATTTTAAATCAATGAAAAGTGACAAAGGTCAATATATGAGCATATCCTTGAAGATTATACAAGCTCTAGATCGTGTTTTGATCAGTAAGACCTTTTAAGCGCACCTTTCAAACAAGTTGTTTATTTCAAGTGTTTCTTTTTTACAGCTAATAATAAATTCCTTAAGTTAAAATAAAGTTTAGCAAATTTCTGATTGTGATGTCATCTATTAGAAACAAGTTATACTAGTATCGTAGGCAATTTATGTTAAAAAATTTCATATATAAATAACAAATACACACAATATAAACCACTAAAAGCTCTACGCGAGATAAGTATGGATTTCGCAAGACTCGATAGCAATCTTGCTAGAATTCACTAGTTATTTGCAATGGTACAATAGGGAATATAAGATAAACCAATTAATCACTTGGATATTACAAGTAACCTTGAAGATGACATTTTGTTGGTAGTTCCAACAAGATTATTTGAAAATGCTATTTCGATTGATAAATCACTTCAAACTTATCTTGCAAAACAAATTAGCTTATTTTGGGATTTCAGCTTCATATGAATTTATGGTATAAATAAAGCTTTTCCTTGAAGTTGTTTAATTTTATATATTTCCCATTGCAGGACAAGTTCTAGAAAAGTGTCTCTGATATTTTTAATCCCTGTAATTTCAGGGAAATTAAAACTTATAAACTAATTGTACTAAAAAACAAAGTTTATACCGAAAAATTCTAAAATTCATATATAAATTATAAATACTTGTTAGTGACTCATTTTAAAAAATCAGCGGTTTTTATTTCTAATAAAGTGATACAAAATACCAAAATAAAATTGTTGAGATGATTCTCAAAAATCTTCGATCTTATTGTGTTTCTTGAATTCAAATCTAAAAGAAATTATAACACATTAAGTTAGAATTTTAACATTGATATTTTAAAGTCTTAAAAACTATTCTTTCTCCGAAAATAAAATAAACTTTTTTTCCAGTCAATAACTATCCAATCAGCAGTTTACCTAAGGCAAATTTAATTCTTTTGTTCAAAACAATTCACTAACTATACTTTGATTAATGATTTCATTTCAAATTTACGAATGATCTTCAGACACAACATTTTATACAAAAATGCACTAAACTCAATTTAAAACTTTCAACTAACTTACTTAAATAAATAACCTGATATGGTAATGCTTATTGTATCTAAGTTCATTGAAACTCTTATAGATGTTTTATAATTTTAATTTCGTTTCAGATCACTTTTACCTTCGATGTCAAGTAAATTGATCGAAGAAATTATATGCAGTGTATTTCCCTAGATGATGTCTACAACAGCAATGAGGCATTAAAGGTCTTAACGATGAAAATAGACTAAAGTAGTTGATAAAGTAGACTAAAGTAGTAGAAAGTAGACAAATAAGAGGATCACCTACTCCTTAATATGATTTTGTTTTGAATTATGTGGCGAAATTTGAAGGAACAAATCATCGTCTTCTTAATAAAAATTCTCTGACTGACTTAATGTATATATAATCCTCTACCATAACTCTTTTCAGCATAAGTTTATATTTAGAGGAAATGTAGCAGAGTGTACTAAGCCATTATTTATCAAGAAAGATGGTGTGACAACACTACTCAATATATAATTTTTTAAGTCAGCTGTGGCAACATATTGAAATAAAATACGCCTACAATCTGAACGAGCAGTATTCTACTCGTCGGCGAGATCTGTGATGTTTGAATGTTTTCACCTCTTATTCTTTTATGTTAATAAATATGTTTTACAAAGTTTAAATAATTCATTTTAAGTAATATACACGCAACCTCAATGGGATGAATCTAACCTATCACTAACAATGATATTTCTAATCCGACAAGCACAGCATTCCGCTCTGAAATTTGAGGAAATATCATTGACCTATAGATATTTGTTCTGAATTCAGCATCCTGATATCTAAGCAGTTTTTTATTGATTCATCTACTGTGAACCTGACATTTAATGCTGAGAACTGATCTTAAGCAGCTTATATATTTTACATGCCCCAGTCGACATATTTTACATGCCCCAGTCGCCATTAGTGAACACGACGGATCTTCGGTTAAGCCGGGATTCGAACTCACCACTTTTTGATAACGAGAATGACGCCCTAATCAACCAGGCCACCGCGTCACTCGGTTTGTATACGCCAAATAATAAAAAATCAACATTTCTAACAGGAAGCGACTGATTTCATGATCATTTTTTTAAAAAATTTTTTATATGATTAATATAAACTCTGACTAAAGTAAATTTGGCAGAAAGTACGATACCTATTTAATATTATCAGTAATTGCGAAAATTTATTGTCTTATAAAAAACTGTATTCTAAGAGACATACGCACGCTTTTGACTCCCTAAACCAGATCAGTTATGCTTATCGAAGTTGGATTATTCCATGTTAGTCATAAAGAAATTACAAATATTTCACTTATAATTTCATTGTTGAATTAGAATTCAAATCAGACCACGTCAAAAAATTAAGAGAATTTTAGTTTAGGTGTATAATGACATGAGACTGTTATTTGGTTTGATTAGGTAAGGTTCAGGATACCTAATCCTAGGCAATTGCTTTTGTGCTATTCACAGCTTCAGAGACATATCAATCAAACCCAACATTTTTTATTCATTACTATTAACTTGTATATAAGAGACTTTCAGTGTTGGCAAATGAATACATAATGATCTGGCCTTTAAGTGAAAAATTTTCATCTTCAGTGAAATCTTGATACTTCATATTCACCTTTTTCGGAAGTTTGCTCATTATATCGTCCAATTAATAGTCTTATCTCTACAGGACTGACACCATCAAAGACTTCCTTCGAGAAAAATATTCATTAGGTAGACCGAGTATAAGGTCTTTTAATTTAAGACCAATAAGATATTCATGGATCTAACTTAAAAGACCATTTACATGATGTTGGACAAATTGCGAACTCTATGCTGAGATACTTGAATGAAGATGCTATCATTGAGCTGATTATTAATTATTTCTGTTATAGTTCTCAACAATTCTTATATGATTATATTATTTAATAATGAATGCATCGTGATACCTACAGACTATTTTTGAACTTTAAAAAAATTTTTTTTACATTTCATACAGTAAGTATTTGTAAAATATTTTTCACGCTATCATTACATTTGTTCATTACTCATTGCTTGTATTAAATAATGCTACATGTCAAAATTGCAATTGGTTATTTTCATCATTTGTCAAAATTTGGTATAAGACTTTTGAACATATGTGTAATTATTAAAATAGTGAGCTGTAATTTTATAAAACAGACTGCTAAATTATCAATATTTTGCTTATAGTTGATTCCTACTTAAGCCGCCCAACCTGTCTAGTGGTTTGCGTAACTGATTACGGATGGGGAAGACCTGGGTTTGATTCCCGGATGGACATGGATGTATTTTCTCCTTCTCTCCGTGTTCCTTGTCATTTCCTCAGATGATGGATGAATGTGGCCCACCCTATAAACGGGTTTGTGGTGGTGTGGCGTGGGCAATGCTACTCGTACCTCTGTGACTTGGTTCACAGGTGCTCACCGGGTAACGATAAAATGAGTAGCAGTTTCCGGCCTTGTTGCGGTAAATGGGCTAATGTACTTACTTGCTCAAAGGTACCCGCCATTAGAAATAAAAAAAAATAATGGCTCCTACTTAAGGATAGTACAAATTAATGTTCTGAGAAAAATTCAGAATTTAATGCAAAAAAAAAAAAGAACATTAAAGCAGAGATTTTAGGGACATTCACTAGCTTTTTCAAATTCAACCTCTTATTAGGTGATACACTTTAACTTGATTAATCAAAATTATTGGAATTAAATGAAACTTAAATAATTACTGCCCAGAGAGGTTACATTTTAGGTTTCCCTTTTCTGGTTTCCAATGAAACATTGTAGAGTATCCTTTGACGGGATTGATGGAAAGGGACTTACGCAAGGCCGACCTGTAGCTGCAGTCGATGTCAAAGGGGAGATCGCATCGCAGGACGTCCGGACTTTGCTTGTCGTCGAACACCAGACCGTCCGGACAAATGCCTTCTCTCAAGGTGCCGTTCACACATTGGTAGTACATGTCGCAGTTGCGCTCGTGAGGATAGTACAAGTTGGAAGCGCCTCTAGGACACTCCCTCTGAAGTCGCTGAGCCGTACCTGCAAAATGTACAATTGATACTCGTGAATGGCAGAATTCTGCAGGCTCATTTTAATAAGCTCATTTTGTATAGTGCATTCTCATAGCAAGCAAATCCGATACCAGAGTTGCATTTCAAACAGCACTCAGCAAAATAACAGCGAACCAAGAAATTATTTGTTACTTAGATGGGACTAATTCATTTTTTATTAAAAGTATTTAGAGAATCTTGTAGAAGATAAACTGAAAATTAATTTAAGTTTTAGTTTAAATTTAGCTCAGGAGATATTTATGACTAGTTTATTTAGTTCAGATATTCAAGATTCGAGGCAAGATTAATATCTTAAAGCAAATTACCAGGCAATTTAAAGTTATGCCTTATTTCCTTTGTTTATTAATTGGTGTTGTGGATTGGGTATACAGTTTTACAAAATTTCTTTACAGAAATTTTCGGAAACTTTAATTTAGTTATTAGAGGAAACTTTAATTTAGTTATACTTCAATAATTGAGTAATTATTTCCAATTAAAACGGCAATGACAATTTCATAAATTAGAATTATCAGTTTTAAATAAATGAAAGTCTATAATTATCTTAAAGATTCTATTCATTCATTAAATCCCCAAGAATTAGACATTTTTAGCAGACAGAAGTAACTATAACACTAATTTCGAATGTGTTAAAAAT
>JAPDSC010045755.1:0-81170 GCA_026290005.1 Latrodectus geometricus
TTTTTTTATAAAACTATTTTTTGATGATATAAATGAACTAAGAAGAAATTTTGGATAATTTGTGCATTTCCTTTAAAATTTATTGATTAATCAAAACAATATATTTTAAATTCACAAAATTAAGCAATAATGGAAAATTAGATTAACACGTTAAATATATGAATCAAAAGTTTCAGATAAATGAGTGAAAACAATAAATGTTGCATGCTATCAACTTTTCAAATGATAAAACAGAGTAGACATTTTTGAATGAAAATAAAAATTTATAAGACATTTGTCAATAATTTAAAGATTTTAATTTTCAATGAAAATTTAGTTTCAAATTTGAAGTCTTCATTTAAAAAAGGTAAAAAAACTAAAAAAGGAAGGTATTTAAATTTAGTAATTGAGTGGGAAGTTACTCCACTATTTTTTAGTATATTAGAAAAAACAACAAAATTTACAAGAATTTAAAATTGATTTTAAACTTACTTGATCCTTCACTTCTGTAACAAAGCCTTTCTTTCTCCAGTCAACAGAAGAAGGCAAAAGGGAATGCATTTTCTTACTATCAAATATTTTTTCACTAATATTAATACTCTTCAAATTATTGTAACTAATGCATTTTCGTAAATTGTATAATTCTTTGTCTGTCTAAAAAAGGAAACAATTTTCATGAGCTGTATGATTTCACAAGATGGAAACTACATTTTATTGAAAAAAAAGTATTTAAAAAAGAGTAATAAAAAACAGTAAATGTTTTACTACTGGGAATGTATGTTAATCAATTTTAACCATTACAGTATACACTGACATATTAGATGTCTAAAAAACTTATATATATATATATATTAAATGACATTGTCTGTCTGTGAGTGTGCATGCATATATGTATGTATTTTTAAAGCTAAGTATTAAATAATATATAAGCAATTAACATGCTGTGGAATTTTGGATGCAAAAGTTTTCTTTATTTGTTCTTTAATTTCTTAAGAATGCAAATATTATTCCAAACAAATAAGAAAATCAATTGATTTTTTTAGAAATACTTCGAGATTTAGTTTCTAATCACTTTAGAATAAGTGTAAAATAAAACTTTGAATTTCATTCTTTTGAAAAAAAAAATGGACTTTTGGGATTGTGATGAAATCTGATTTGCAAAAATATCTTGATTGAACAAAGTTTCAAGGCAAATGGACAAAAACTGAAATGATAGCACACATTTCTAGTGCCCAATACAACTTTTTTGTTGCTGCCATAGTAATTCTCTAAAGAAGCAACTAAAGATGCCAATAACATGATAATGAAGACCTTACAGACAACTAAATGACTTTGAATATGTCAACATTGTAGGGTTGCATAAAGCTGGGTGGTCATATCGACAAATTGGTTGCCACCTTCAGTATACAAGCACTGCCAAGCAAAGATGCTGGCAGCAATAATTGCTACAAGGAAATTGCTGATGAAATGAAAGCTCTGGAAAGCCAAAGAACATAAATGAGAGGCAAGATAAGATGATTGTTCACCAAGCCCAAACCGGCCCAATAGTATTATTGAAATCAACTATTCAATGCACTTGTGGTATACCTCATCTATATATTGGTTATGCTCACAAAGGGCTTTAAAATACTTGCCTTTGACTTCACTTTACGGGCAGAGTTGTTTGGAATGGTATCAAAGCCGATCATCATTGCTGCCACCAGACAAGTATTATATAGTGATATTTGTTTAGTGATGAATCCCTCTTCACTCGAAACAGATGACCACCTGTTCATGTCAGGAGAACGGGCCTATTGGTCCCAATTAGTCTTTGCCTGACTTACAAAGGCATATCCACATAACCCAAGGTGTGGAATGCTATTTCTTATGAAGCAGGTTATCTTTAGTCACCTCCTACAGTTTCAACAGCTCAATGCTATGTTGATACCATCCTGCGGGCAGTTTGCAACCAGATAATGCCAGGCCACATACCACTCTAATATCTCTGGACTTTCTATGTGATATTGATACTCTTCCTTGGCCAGCAGGGTCACCAGGCCTTTCATCAATCAAGCATCTCTAGGATATAGTAGGCAGCCAGATTCGAGCATCACAAAATATAATGAATGCCTGGCAGAATGTGTTACAAAATGATATTAACCTGCAAAACTCCTTGCCTCAACGAATTCAAAAAGGGATTGCTGCCAGGTGTGTTTCAACCAACTACTAATTTAAATATTCAATGGGTGATTGTGAGCCATGAACAGTAAGTTACTATGACCTCGATTTGCTAGTCATTTTATTATTTGTGTATGAGCTATACACATATTCAATTGCATCAAAAACAACTACTTCCTTCATGGAGCTTCGATTTTTTTTGCAAAAAAGTGTATATTCAAAAATTTTTATACCCCAGAAGTACACAATATGTAAGACTCACAATTCTATGCAAAAAATTTCTTAATAAAGTTTAAGTACAAAAATTTATTTAATTATCTAGAAATGAAAGAGACAAAATAAAATCTGATTGAATATGTATACCTTCATTATAAAAAGCTTTCAGTTAAGATTGAAAACATCTGATGTTTGATTAAAATTTATGCAGATAGATATCAACCAAGACAAATCATTTTTTAATTTTAAGTTAGTAGAATTATTAAACATTTTTTTTTTTTGAATTTAAAGGGAAAAATTATAAATGTTGTATTTAAAATATTATTTTTATATTAGATTTGTATAGTCAATTATTTGAAAATTTGTACCAAAAATAATTTATATTATAATTCATTCATTTATGGTGTTTGCAGATTGTAAGTAATTAAAGTATAAGCTTTTCTTGCTAACATCAAGAAAATTTAGCAAAGATATTTCTTACACATATAAGTGAAATAAAAGAACTTAGCATGTTATAATACCTTATCTGAAAATTTATTCAACTCAAGTTTGTAAGATTTCAGTCCAAGATCCGCTTCTAAATTATGTTTTGCAATTTTTTTAGCATTTTGTTCCCAAATAAATCTCCTAATGCTTTCTTCTTTAAGCTGGTATTGTTTTGCATACTTTGTCTAAAATTATAAAAATATGATTTACAATAATAAATTAAGCACTCATTTATTATTTTATTACAGAGATTCAAAATAATACTATATTATTGATTTTATTGAATTACTTTATTAACAGAAACAATAAAATTACTTTATTTGTAAATTTCAAAATCAATTATCATTAAAAAATATTTATTCATTAAAAAATACTGAAATATCAAATGAGATAAAAATTTACACAACAAATCAGGAACTTATGCAATACATACGGTTAGAGAAAGAAAAATTAAAACCTGAATACAGGTATTTGAATGAACTTTTTTTTCCATTTAAAAAAAAAAATAAATAAACACTTTCAAAGAATGTTTGAATAAAGATATTAATTAAAAAATAATTATAACTAGGAATAAATATAACTAAAATTTTATAAATATAATAATAATAATGTAACAATGACTGAAGAAATATACATATATAAAAAAATTGGTTTGTTTATTGATCAGTAGTTTTTTTTTTTTTTTTTTTTTTTTTTTTTCACATGAGTATGGGAATCAACAGTTAAAAGTGGATTTCAAACTATTATAAATAAGAAGTTTGAAATTCATTTATCACAAAATTTGAATAATATACTACACTTGAAGTGGTAACTGAATCTACAAATTGTTGAACTAAACCTAAAGCATAAATCATTCAGCTGCTAGCTGTCTTTTAAAAATTGAGCATCATTTATGTTCATAATTTATATACTGATTCAAAAAAATTCCCCCTGATAAACAATATTTTAATCATAAAATTATTTCATATGCTTTAATTACAGTCCATAAGCAAATTCTGAAAGATCATGTGCACTTGCAGTTAACATTTTATAACAATAATTAACATTTATCAGATAGTCACTATATTAATCAGTTACTGATGATATATAGATAAATATATTTTATCTTCACATTAAGTCATTAATTTGTAAATACTAACCAATTATTTCAATTCACACTCAATCCATGTGAACTTAATGAAGAAGTATTTAGAAATTTAATATAAGTTAATATTTTTATAACATTTTCAGCTATTAAACTGTCTTACACACAATTATATTATATAAATTATATTACATACCAATTGAATGCAATAGTTAAGACAAATTCAAATTATAAATAAATATAATATAAGTACATACATTTTGATACAATAAGTATCATTCATATTTTATCCTCTATTAAATTTCTATTAGTCATATTTTTTTAAATCACTAACAAAAGTTAATAGAGGACAAAATATTAATACTGAAATCTTCAGTAACATATGTTAAATTAAAAATAAAAGTTGCATAATGAATTAAATAATTTTAACTTCAAATAATAGAGAATAATTTCATCTTCAACTGTATAATTTTAATATTGGGTTGTATTTTTTATGAAATATGCATTCTTGAAAAATACATTTAATTCAATGCAAAATTTAAACTATAAAAATATCATATACATATTTCCTAATTTAGGACATTTTATTTTGTACTATTTAGAATTTGGAGTAACCTTGGGTTCAGGAATATATTTCTATACAAAACTTCTAAATTATTATTAAGCATTGTCATATTTTGAATAATAAGTTCAGTTTCGTTTTATATCTTTTAAAAGAATTTACATTGACTTTGCTATTGTTTTACCTTTTCCGAAAATTGTGAATTCCTCAGTTGAACTGAAGCAGTTGTATTACAATTTAACACATACTTAAAAATTTTGTAATAAGTCTATTATTGGACACATCAGAAATGTGTTTATATCGTTTATACATATTCCTGTAAAAGTTTTCTATCTCATATTTAAGAAAAATGTACGCAGAAAGTTTTAACTACATATCTTTATTCTAAAGCATTTAATAGTTTTTTAAATGATAGGAATAAAATTATATTGATAGAAGATTCATATTTTTCTTGTATATAAAATAGATTTCGAAAAAACTATTAAATGATAAATAAAAGAAATCGAGTTTTTCATTTATGGCATGATGGAATCTATTAAATGAACACAGTAATTTTATTATTATTTAATATTAATATATAGATTGAATGATTACATTATTGATTATACATTTATTTCATATTTGTTTTAAAGGAAAAAAAATATAGCTTTTAAATATTTTTAAAATTAAAATCAAAATATACAGATAAAGTTGAATGCATACAAACTTTTAAATTAAAAATATTTATAATGGATATTATAAAATATAATTATTATGCTTGATTCAACTTACTTGATATGCTTTCCATAACATATCATATTTAGTATCAACTAGAATATCTAAAGCTGACAAATAAAAATTTACCAACAATAGAAATATATATACTTTTAATAAAATCATATCAAATATACACAGAAGCCGATTCAAATAAAATCACAAAATGGTATGAACTGATGTTTTTACTTATGAGGCATCGTAAAGTAAGACTGGGGTGATATATGCAATTAATCGAGAATATCGACTAGTTATTGGTGGAAACCTAAAACAAAGTGAAACTTCGAAGCTGTAGCTCCGCCTTATTTTGCCCGCCAAAACCGTGAAGTCAAAAAAGGGAATTTTCCCAATTCTCAACACCTGTGGCATGAAACAAAGTAAAACTTGAAAAACCTACTTTATTTTGCCATGCAAAATCGCGTAAAAATAATAAGAAAATTTTTTCTAATTCTCATCACGTGAGAAATGTGTCAATTTCAGAAAAACTGTAGAAAAAATAATAAAAGATAAAGTTTTTCTATTAAGAATTAAAACGATTGATTTGTTATAATTATTAATTTTGCAATACATTTTGAAAATTTTTAAATTATTTACATAAAAAGAAAGGATCTCATTTACAAATATATACATGTGATTTTTAAATGCTGTGTTTTTAACTTTTTAGACTTGTCTTCGCTGAAAACTTTTCGTTTATAAACTTATACTGTAAAATTATTTTTAAATGTTTTTTAATATCAAAATTAATTCAAGAGAGTAAGGGATTATTTTTTGATACTTAAATATAAATTCTTTTCCCTATTTATACATTGTAGAAACAGCAGTAGTTAAATTCTAATTAAGAACTTACAGAATTTCTGAATTCAGTATAAATAAATAAATAAAAATTAATTTAAACACATATTTTTTGGTATAAATCTTTTTTGTGGTTAATTATTGCTATTTTTTTATTAAGGTTTTGTCATTGAAAATCGTTGATTTAGCTACAGTACAGTATTGTAAAAAAGGAAATTTATAAAAAAATAAGTAGAATCATGTTAAAAAGGAAAATAAAATAAATAACTGTAATATTATGATTGCATTATTGTCATTTTTATGTTATTATTGTCATGATTATGATTGCATTATTAATTGCTTATATCGCATTAAGGAACTGAAAAAGTACAGCTAATCAGAATCCCAAAAAATTTTATGGTTATAGAGACGCTATTTCATTGTCTTCAAACTCTCTCCGAACATAATAGTATGAATTTTTAAATAGAATTATGAGAATCATCATAAAACTTCGTTATCACTGAAAATTAAAGTTATATCCTACTTCAGTTTAAAGTTAATATTTTCAATTTCGAAAGTAGTCTCAATTCTACTTCCTTGAAAAAAAAAATCTGTTATTTGGAAATGAAAAAGAGTGACTAAATACAAATGATTTTGAAATTCCTATTATTCCTAATTTAATTCTAAAATTATGTATGGATAAAATTTTGTATAGAAAAATCATAAAAAGGAAAAGGTATGATAAATTTGAATTGGAAAAATACTTCGAAATATTTTTGAACAAATTTCAGAATAAATTTGTATATTTGCTTCAAAATTAACTCTATTAAAAAGACTAATTTTAATTATTTTTAAATTTATATTTAATATGTATGTGAATGTTAAGATATCCCGAATTGTGCACTTGTAATGCTATTGCAATTAGCTTATTAAGTACGTAGAGCACTTTCGCCTATTCAGTAGCAAGAGTAGGGGGAAAATGTAGGCTTGTTGCTGAGGAAAAATATTTGTTTTGTCAGCCTTGATCCTCTATTTTGTTTACTAAATGTATAGTTCATCACTTTAAATTATTTATCGCTGCATTGGGGAGGGCGCAAGAATCAGCTGAAAGCTCAATATTGTTTCTCGCTGAGGACTCGAATTCAGAATCATAACATAAAAAAGTGATTGCATTTTAAAGTCCACAAAAAAATTTTACATTTCAGAATAGGCCACAGCTATTAATTCTTATTATATAATCAATTAAATATAGTAATAATAAGTAGCCAATCTTTAAAAAGATGTAAAGATAATAAACTTTGTCCCCAAAATAGAATCTTAGAATCGAATATTTTGGACTTTTCATAACAATTTAATTTTCCTTTAAAAATTATTAATTTATTTTATTCATAACAAACTAGTTCAAGGAAATTAGAAAAGGATTTAGAGAAATTTTTAATTTAATTAAATTATAAATTCTATTGATGCATAGCTATTGCCTTAAAACGCAAACAATACATTTAGAAACAATCAATTGAAGTCTTAAATTGTAAGATTTATCATAAGCAAGATCACTAACAATTGTAGACAGTTGCTTCAGTGTAATTTGAAAAAAGTGACATTTATTATTTACTTATCTTTGTTCAAAATGAGGTTTGAACGAAATGAAATCTCAAGAATAAATCAGCTAAAAACATATCATAAGATGTTGAATGTTCGAAAATTCCTTTCACTTACGAAATTATTAAATATTGAAATCGAGGCACCTGTTATCGGCGTTCCAATGAATTTCCAACCGGAGACCTATTGGAAAAACTATAAATGCAAGCGCTGCAATGAATGAAAACAATACTTCAAATATCGACAAAAGTTGAAAATATTTTATTCTTTAAAAAAATTACGTCGGAATGTATAAAGAAAGGAGGACCCCATGTCGTAAATACTTTCTTTATTTCCAGGCATTACACATAATTGACAATTTTAAATGGAAGAAAAAAACAAAACAAATCCTTCTTTCTGGAAAAGAGAGAAGTTTTAGAGCTAAACGATACACCGCTCCAATTGACTGCATTGTGACGTAAGCAACTTTACAGGCCGTTCAAAACTAGGTTAATTATATTATAATTATGTTCGTGTTTCCTAGCTTGTTACAGGTAAATACAGTTCACAATTTACATAAAGCGATATCTTAGCAGAAGTATTCTAGTTGTACAATTGTGCTTTTCGAAAGGCAAGTTCTCAAGTTCAAGCCAACTTACTGAGGAAAAAGGGTGTGTGTGAAAAGAGAGAGCTTGCTACATTTCAGCTTTTCTCTGTCTTAAAGTTGATATAAAAGCAGTGCAGCTGACATGAATGAATGTTTAACAAAAGGTAAGGTCTTAGGAATTCGCAGAAATTTGAGATTTTAGGCCAGCAATTGACTTCAGTTGGTGGGTAAAATGAGAGAATCTTCAAAAATTTAGCATTGTATTAATTAAAATGTTTCTTTTTTTTAACGATGAAATTAATCGATTATATATTTTCAAACAGAATAAATTTAATATAATACACACACATATGTAATTTAAAGTTATTGTAGTTTATATTTAAATAAGCATTAAAAAAATACACATACACATACAGATACAATTTTACAGACAGAATGAAATGAAAGATGGAATAAATTATTTAATTTTGTATATTTAAGAATCTTGCATTAGGTCTAATGTTTCTAATTTTTCTAGATATACTAAAATTATAATACTAACGAACTAATCCAGGCCAGAAATAATCTTTTGTTGCCAAGTTAAATACAAAATGTTTTACAATAATGGGTGGCAATGTGAGTAGAAAAGCCCAAATATAGTATAAACCTTTATAATAGACTTTATATATTGATCCTCACAATATTTTAAAAACACTTTTATCGGCATGAATATTTTATTTTACTTGTTTTAAGTACATTAAAATGAATATTCATTACTATCAGATTTTTCATGCATTCCAACTTCAATATATTTTCCTTATGTAAAATTGTGATTATTTATTATATATTATAGATCAGCGTATATTTTTGTGTTTGCTTCATTTATTAAAAACTCAAATGCTTAAGTATTTAAAGATTTCGAATTTCTACTTTACCTTCTAATGTTTTTTTTAATAAGTTAATTTGATTCTTGTATTGTTTTAAACGGCATTTCTTAAGAAAATATAACATGCTTAAATTTTTCGTGGGAATTTTTTATAAGAAAACTATAATTATTGAATTACAATTACATTGTCCTCTAAAATAGGAGATAAACACAAAAATTTTATCACTGAAATATATTAGTGTTTTTATTAACAAATAAAAATTTCGTGATCGTATTTAGTTTCTAACTCTTATATATTCATTTATCTTTCATTTCTATTCCAAGTTTCCTTTCTTTGCTTAAGATTCATATTTTAATAATACTAACGACAACATGAATTTGATAAAAATAATTTTTTTATCACCATGTATGATTATTAAAAATTATTTTAAAGAATGAAGATTTTATTGTAGATCTACAGCACTAGTTCGCATTTTTTAAACACATGCGTGTTTGGTCTTTTTATATAAGAATTTTATCGTTACTTTAGAAATAATTTAAAATTCACCTGGAAAAATACTAAATGGGCACTAACTCAGTCTTAATGAAATATAACACTATTCACTTTGGAACAATTTAGAAAATAATTTTATTAAAGCATTCACGAATGGCAAAATCATTGCTATAATATTGAGCAATGACAAAAGAATAAGAGAACACTTTTTTTTTTTCCACAAGTCTTGTGATAACTATTCAAATATGTAGCGTTCAGTGTGATAATGGTATCGAAAATATTAAAATAACGCTGTAAACCTCGATTCGTAAAGCTTTTTCGTTCAATTATGGATCTATACCATACACATACTCTTGTCATCAATATAAGAAATGTTAAAAAGAAATTAATTATACATTTAAAGCAGACGAAATTCTATCCAGACATGTAAGAATAAAAGAATAATCAAACTTAAAAGCAGATTGCTTCACCTCTATGATTGCGCAATCAAATAAAAAGTATCGAAAATATTTTACTTTTCTGTATCTCCCTGGATTCTTATTACTATACAAATTGACTTTCATGACGTCCAAACCTTAAAATTTTGTTTTCAAGTGACTAATTTATTTTGTCAATTGTATTTCATTTTTAAATTTTCAAACTTTTAAGAATTATTAAAAACTTTAAATATTTATTACTTGATATTGAAATCTTTTGAATACTCGTATATGTTGTATGGCAAGCTGTTATAAAACATGTTATATATCATATGCCATAAATATACCCTTAGTTTTTAAATTCATAATTCAGAAATATGAGTAATTAATAGTACATTAGAATCTGTATAAAATCATTAATTTTCTGACATTAGATAATATCATGCACAATGATGAAGAATATATGCGCGCATATTTTATTTATAAATACAATTTATATAAATATATTTTTGACTTTACACTAAAAATAAATTACTTTACTATTCTATCGCATAAAATAATCACAAAATATTTGAATTAAAAATAAAAGTTATTATTTGTGATATATATTTTGCTTACTACTACTACAAAGTATTGCTTAATAATAACAGGCTCATTATCGCTTACATACAGAAACTGTTATGTGAAATTTAAAAAAATTAATAGTTTCAAAAATATAATAATTGGGTATAAAATTTTATGAAATTCTACAAGTACTATTATAATATGAAATTCAAAACGGCTATTCCTATACAAAAGTCAAATGATTTATAAAAATTAAAGTAGATTCTACTTAAGATTTATTTCCTTTCATAGTTAGATATACGCACTTTTAATGACAATTATTGGCACTGACATTACAATGGAAACATATTTTTTAATTTTTGTAAAAAACTACACAAAATAATTTAAATAATCTGAAAAGTGACATAGTTTAGCACTAAGAATTTTATAATTTATATTGTTTCGTTTTCTATATGACTTTCATTTTCTTGGTGATCCTTAAGACGACTTTGACGCCGCGGCCTTTGTAGGGCAATTTAATAAACACCGATTAAATTGCTTTCCAGGAGGCCTTTTCATAGATAGATGGCCATATTCACGTGTCCCAAAAAGGAAATCCCGAAGTCATAAGCATCTACTCTAACAGACGTGCAGACAAACAGAAGATAGATTTGATTTGTTTATCGCTCAATGGTCATTTTCTGCAAATGAGAGCTAATTAGACCAGGACCTACAGCTAAAAGTGGATTCCGAACCACTACAGACACTCTAACAAACGGTCGGATTTGATTCCACAAAATGCCGAAATGAAGGCTAGAATTTTAACCAATCGGCCACCAGCGCGGCATACAGAAGGCAGAAACGCTACATTCATCTCCTATTATTCAACAGGAGCGGATTGTCCATTTTTGTACCTTGCGCCACAAAACCCAACCAACCAACCTATTATTCAATAGTGGCTGGGGTAGAATCCAGGATCTCATGAAGAGAACCTACCATTATGCCACGGTAAGGCCATCAATAAGTTGATTTTTCTATTTACTGTTGATAAGATTCATGCTTGAAAATATTTGTTCCCATGAAAATAAACCAGTATAAAGACAGAAAATGCCAGTTTTCCAGCTGATGATAAAAATTGGGAGTACTATTTAATGTGTTAAAATCAACATGTCTTTCTATTTTAAGACAGACTGCTTATGCTAAGATACTTATGCAGTAAATTAACCGCGATTTTCCCCCTATATTTTTAATAAGTGTTAAGACGTTCAAGTTTCGAGTCCATAACATTTTATTTTTTAAATCTAGCATTTGGAATTTAAAGTTACACTGAACTTTCCTCCTTCCATATATTGAAATTGTAATCTGTTTGTGAATCAATTTACGTAGGTTCAGGAGAAATAACCACAAACAAAATTACAGATGGAATTTTAATTTAATTTTCAAAGCATCACAAAACAAAACGAGTATTTGAAATCAAATATGGCTTGAGAAGCCAATAGATGCATTTTTGAGACTGGCGTCTCTTACACTCATATTATACATGTACAGCTGTCTAAAGTAGCCCAAACAATTAACTAATTGTAAATGTTGAGACTGATGTCTCCAATACTAAAAATATTCATACATAAGAAGGTATAAGAAGCTTAAATAATTATTCATGATGAGACTGACATCTCTAAATCATTACGATCCTATAAAATATGGCATATATTACTATCCTTTTTCTTGATAACCGATGTGAGGTAGAGGAAGTAAAGAAACGCGGCCGGGTGTTGTCTCCGGGTGCTTTCGATTTTCAGTTACCAATTAATTAAATCCAGTTTTATCAATTATTAAAAAGAGAAAATTTCAATTTTATTATAGTAATATTAAGAGATATTTTAACAAAGGTTAATGTTACTTTGTTTCAGAATTCCTAAAACTTGCTGAGAAAAAATTATATGAATTTTGTATAGCTGTTTATCTGTAACAGAATTATTTTCTTGGCGCTTCCTTCAACAGACTTAGAAATTGAAGTGAAGTTACATTTTTTAAAATCCTGAGCAAAAGATACTTATCTTCGAGGAAATAAAATTTTCAAATTCACTACTCGTTTATTATTTCTGTGTAATAAACACCTTGCTTCAATTTCTCTTAAAAAGAGTGCAAAATATTTTTAAATGTTTCCTCTTTTTAACCGACGTACTTTGTTATGCCCCGAAAGATTTGCAGACTCATTCCCCGTTTTAGCAAAAAATTATTTATATTAGTGGCTAAGAGCTTTAGTTCAGAATAGATCAATTGAAGAAAGAGAAAATTAATAACCAGAAAATAATTACTATGAGATTTCATCCGTTTCTCAAATAATTATCGAATTGCAAAATAACCAAAATTAGAAATAGAAAAATATCATGGGGGATCTGTGTTCATGGATATAAATTTGGAATCGCTTCGAAATTTCCTTGATAAAATGAAAATTTAAAATCAATAAATATTATTGTCTTTGTTGCCTGCCCTCGTATGATTAATGAGTGCTTTATGAGAAGGTAACTAAAAGTTAAAATTATTGAAATAAGGATTTATAAGAAAAGAATAATGTTTAAGAGCTTTTTTGAACCTATATCCTGTAAAAGATTTGGATGACATAAAAGGATAAAGAAAAATGTATATATACGGATTGTGAAGTAAATATTCAAAGCTTACGATATTTAAATATTACTTTCGATATATTATATATATATAGCCATTCATAACGTCCCATTTTAAATTGATAACCGATAGTATTGTGCTTTAGAGTTAAATCGAAAAAGTTCAAATATATCGGAAAAAGAAAGTGAATTTGATGTTTTTAAACTGATATTATGAAAAAAACCCTGACATTTTAAAAATAGATATCGAAAGCAGTGAGTCATGTTATATCTCAAAATTTGAAAACTGATAAAAAAAAAAAAAAAAAAAAAAAAAAAAAAGATCTTGTTTACTATATAGCATTCCCCGCGAAGCAGCGCCGAAACTTCAAGGTCGTAATTCCCATAAAGTATCTAACAATGATTGGAAAGCTCATGAAAATTCAACGCCGTTGGTTGAGAACTCTCTTGCATTTTTTTAAAGGAAAGGCAACTATCACATAAATGCTGTTCTATAATAAAGGAAGTATTAAAGAAATGATAGGAAAACAAGCTTTTGTTCTTTGAAGCCAAAATATGGAATAAGAAAACGTTTGTTTCGAGTTTTGAAATCCCACAATCAATACATTTTTAAATATATTAAATGAGAATAAAATATTTTTGCCTCTTTGTAATCGGAGTACTGTAAATGTAATTTTATAATTTTAAAAACGGTATTCTGTTACAAACTTGTACTAGCGTTGGCAAAATCACTCATTTGTAATGAACTCTTTAATAATAAAGGAGGACTTACGTAGTCCGGAAACATCTCCAAAATTAAAGTTTCCTGTTGATAAAACAGAAACTTTTTTGTATATGCTTTTGGAGCTAAACTTGGTATTGAAAGAATTTATAATGTTCGAACACGAGTAGATAAAAAGATTTACCTCGTTATTGACTTACAGTGTTAAAAACTGATCAGAATTTTGGGTGATGTTATGTTAGTATCTTACATAACATTACCCGCAGTTGATATTTTAAAAACTTATAAGCTAAAAAGCTGTTATGTATTTGCAGACTGTTATGACTGCAACGTAAGGAATTGTTGCGGTTTATTGTTTTAATGATTTCGGAAGAAAGAAGAAATTAAACAATAAAATATTTTGCAACCTATGTTGTTTCTGATTGGTGCTTAGTAACTGTCCAATAGGCACAATGATTTTTTTAAGCATGAAAATAGTTGTGGAAAATAAAACTATTTCTTAACAGTTGAAAGAATTTTGTGAACTAGAAAATATCTGAACTGACTCAAATTCGGAATTTAAAGATGCCATAAACAGTTCTGGAGATCTCAAATGATATTACTGTTGTAATAATTCTCAAATGATATTACTGTTGTAATAATAATGAGATAGTTGTCCGTAGAAGATTCGAAAGACTAAAGAATTCCTTCATAAACAATCCCTTTTTCTAATAGCGGAATATCGGGATGAAATTATAATGCGAAGTACAGAATGTAAAAAGGTGTTAAAACCAATGTTAGTTGTTTAGATTTATTTCTGCGAGTAGTTATTCGCGATGGTAAGATTATAATTAGATTACGAATGTTTGCTGTTTAATATCATGTTAAAGTAATTTTTAAAACAATTGTTTGTACACTAGATTTAATTTAACGCGTTCGAGACCTTTTTTCTAAAAAAAAAAAAAAAAAAAATTATTTTGATTTTTTTATACCTTATTTTTTGATAAATTATGATGTAAAAACAAAAAATTTGCCACAATTTTAATTACTAATAGCATACTTCTTGTAAAATGTTCTGGAAAATTTTAGTAAAATGTTATCAAAATGTCTAATACCTTACAAAACACATTATAGGGCATTAATCTTTACTTAATTTGGAAACACTTGACATGAAAAAAGTAAAATCTAAGAAAAATATTGAATGATAAAGAAAATATGGATTGAAAACGCACAGCAATATGAATATTTTACGAAATTTTACTAAGCATTCCTTTTAAAAACAGTCGCAAAGAAATAATTTATTCATATAAATTAAAATTTTTACTTCATTTAATAAAAAAAAAGCCCTTAAAACATGTAGGCCGAGTTTTATTTATATATCTTCAATATTACTGGAGATATCGTGAAAAACAAAGTTAAGAGAAAATCGCCTATAAAGTGACAGCTTCGCTTGTGATCGCGACGATGTTGTTACTTGTCTGAATGTATAAGTCCTTATAGAAAAACACATAAATTAAAAAACAAAATGTCACTTTTCCTTACAACTCTCGGTTTAAAAATGCAATTTGTTGTTTCGATTTTCAAAAAACGACGCATTTTAAAATTCTCGTAACGTAATTTTTATTTGATATACAATAAATCGAAAAATTTATTTGGAAACTGGAAAGCTTTGAGTATAAGATTCATTAATTAAAAAAAATGACACATGTAGCAGAAAATCCATTTTCTAACGCAGGCGGATACCTTAATTCCTGATATTTTTCTTTTAATTTGGTTTAGAATTAACCTTAGAAGCTTCACTAGACTTATAAGGGAAACCTTTCAACGACTGAAACACGGGAAGACAGTAAAGTAACTGAATCTAACATTTTGAAATTTAAAGAGCTAACTACCCTTGTGATTTAGATAGCAGTTTCGAATTTCTGACCATTCCACATTTCCAATAACCGATGTCTTCTGAAAATTTTTCGGTCGGAGCAGCTAGTGTATCCCTTCCTGAACCGTATGCTACATCGGATTACTTTGCTTCTAAGTGCAATCTTGGGCAAAAACTGAGAAATGGATTTTGATACCGATTGAGCATAAAATCAATGAATTAGAATCGAGATGCAAGTGAACAAAACAATAGCTCAAGATAGGACAATAGGTATTTCCAATGTAACCAACACAACACCTCGGGAATCGAAGTTAATAAAGATTAGGAAAGTGTATTTAGAAGAAGATGGGCTTGTACTAATAGATGTAGAAACAACTAAGCTATTTTCAGATGCTGTGTCACTATGATAGCAGCATCGCCTTTCTCAGATGTTCGACAACTGTCTAACAGGAGACGGGATGTTGTGCTTTTTATTACACAGTTGTTACTTTTTATCTATACAGCCTTAAACTTCACTTTGTTCACCCATGCGCTGGACATGAAAAGAAAATAATGCTTTTTTTTAAAGTTTTTGTGTTAGAATAACTTCGAATTTGTAACATCTCTGTATTTCTCTTCTTTGTAAATCTTTAATTTATATGTGTAATTCTAATATGTTATCTCCCTAATTTTAAGTATTTTGATCATTTATTTTAGTTCATATTAATTCGAAAATAAAAATATCATTATTTGTGAACTTGGAATTTGTATTAGATGTGATATTAAGACATATCAAAAAGATGTCTTTTAATTTTCCCATCGGGCATAGTCGATTTTGGAGAAAATGTTAGTAGGCTCATGGCATCCAAGGCGCAACTACCTTGGAGCAAATTCGATTATTTTGGGAATCTGATGGAAAGAATGGATCCAAATCTTTAACAGAATTTTTAAACAACGATAAACTTGGTACTTCATTTTAGGAGTACTTCTTCAATTAAAATAATGAAAACTACTTACTTGGTGAAAATTGCTTAAGCTTCTTTGAAGACAAATAAAAATGTGATTCTTCTCATTTTCTCTTTTTTTTTTTAAATCTTTCTAAAATTTTGATTCTCAATATTTTTTTTTAACTTCATTGAATTTAATGTAAAGTACTTAATTTTATTAATTGAATTTAATGTATTATTAAAATGGTATATTTGATTAAAGTGTGTATCATGTTTAGTAAAAAGATTAATTTTTTGTATCTTGTTCAATACTATAAATTTAGGTATATACATGCAAAAATCTTTACTCAGAAGTACTTCTTATATACATTTACAGAGCATGCATTTTATTGGTAATGTCTGAATTAAATTTAATTTATGTTGTTAGAATCTTAAATTTTATATTTAATCCCATCACAATTTTTTCTTGCACTGCTACATTTTATTAAGTAGTATAATTAAGCTAAAAAGTATTTTTCTCTATTTTTTCACATCTTTAAATTTTTTGCATCCCTTTTTATACATTTATAAATAGTTATTTTAAATAAAATTAAAAGTTAAAAAATAACAATTCAATTTGATTTTGAAAATCGAAATGTGGCTCTAATAATTTTATATAAATTCTAGATTTATAGTCTCAGAAAGAAATTACAAGTATTTCAAGGAAACAAACTAAATTTTCCAGGAGGTGCCAACAATTACTTTTTGAATATTACTCTACATATTATTTTCGGCCAAATACATCGATAATTATATACATGTTTCAATTAAATTTTCAAATGATAACAATATTTGTTAAGTTAATAAAATTATTTTTTATTAGAAAATAACTTTAAAATATTAAACTACTCCTTAGCTACAATAGAAATGATTTCGTTAAAGTAATAATGTTATATTTTGTAATTAACAGTAATTTATCAATTCTTTTAATTTTTTTTTGTATTATCTATCATAAATTTTCCGACCTGTTTTACACAACTTTCAAAGTGTTTTTTTTTATATTATTTTTATGTTGTCTTCTGTTTTTTTTTTTAATCTGAATATATTTTATAAAGTCTACATCAAGTATTAATAATTCTTCTTATTAATAATATTATATTACTCATACCTCTTGTTTTAGATATATTTGTTTACTCATTTTTTGTAGTTATTCACTATTTTTTTACTTATGCAGCTTTTATGGGGAGGTAGAAGTATGGCGCCTTAGGGTTGCCAGTTTCTTTGTGGTTTGAAAGAAGAAAAAATGTAAAACAAAAATAAGATACTAGATAGAAAGTAGTTGCTTTGAAGACAAGAGCTGTATAAAAAGATTCTTGCTCTCTCATTAATAAGTAGAGTATTTTGTTATGTTTTGTAAATAAATTTATTATTTGATAATTAATGAGGGCTGGTTTTTCTCATTTTTATAGAAAGTTCAAGGACAAACCAAACTTTTTTTTAAATAGATAGTTATTAGTAGGATGTAATCAAACAATATTAATAATTCATTTAGTCTCTCATTTTTTTAGCATTTATTTTCTCTTTAACAGAATCAAATAGTGTTAAAAGTAATTTCGATTTTGTACAGCATGAGTGACTTAAGCACTTCTTTGAAGTTAGGAAACATTTTTAGAAGAACGATTTCGTGAAAATTAATTTTAAATACATTAACAAAAGAAGCTTATGCATTTAAGTTACGTGATTCATTATATTTGAATGAAATAATTTATGCCACAGAATATTACAATGGACACATTACTGTTAAATATTTTAATATTGATATCAAAAATCCTTAATTTTTAAATATTAGATTAAAATAGAAACCTACAATTTAAATAAATTCCATCTTCAAACAGATAAAATTTAAATTTGAAACCTTACAATTTTTCTAATCTTTCATACCAATGAACGAAAGACTTTCACGATAACATTTTTGTTTAGGAATGAAAGTTTGTCACACAGGTTAGCTGCTAATAAATATAAACTAAAAGAAACAAATCAGTTTTTTACGGAAAGTAACGCATATGGATATTCATTTCTGCCAACAAATTAATTTATAAATAAGAAAAAACAAAAATGTACTCTAAATTTTTTTTAAATGAATAAAAATTTGGCAGTTGGATAAATAATTAAATGAAAATAAATACTGTAAAAATAAATTATCCATTTATTTAAAATAAAGCTCACTGTTTTTTCAGCGTGTAATTTTTTAAAAAAAATACATAACAAAGAAATAAAAAAATTACTGGTTATTTTTCTTCTTTAATTCCGTAAAAAATTATCAATGATTAATTTAACTATTATAAGGTACTTATTTATTAACAATTTCTACTTTGTATCTGCAACTTTTCTGAAAGCTAACAAAATATTTTTTAAAATATTCATTAGAAAGATTGCAAAATTCAAGGTAAGGATAAAGTTATTAACGTTTAGGTGTATATCCATATATTTGAAATATTTGATTTAAATTTACTTATTTACTTAAAACAAGTTTTTTTCCCCGATATCTTCAATGATAACAATTTTTAATAAGATATATAATCGATTACTTTTACATTCCATTCGAATTCATTTTATTTATATCGATTTTATTTTCATAATTTCGTACCCAACCTTATGAAATAAGGTATTCAAAAAATATACATAATATTAATATAATAGATAAAAATATATATTAATATCGTCAGTAAAACTTCTATGAAATTATAGTTAATAAAGTGAAAGAAAGAGAAAATCCAAAACATTTTAGTATATGGAAGACCACAAATTCGTGGTTGATTCTTTAAAATTTAATGCGATAAATTACTTATCGGGTATTTTTTAAACAAGTAGCAAATTTTTATGAATGTTATTTAAAAATATTAAAATTCTTAAGACTTATAAAAATAAGTCACATATAAATATCAACAATAAATTCAAATATTTATATATTCAGATTAAAATTACACTACTGGCCATTAAAATTGCTACACCAAGAAGGCGACATGCTACAGACGTGAAACTTATACGAAAGGAAGATGGTGCTGTGATATGCAAATGATTAGCTTTTCAGCGCATTCCGACAAAACAGGCGCCAGTAGCGACACCTACATTGTGTTTAAATGAGGAAATTGTTCAGCCGGTTCCTCATACACAAATTGCATTTGAACGTTGTTGCCTGGTGAAAAGTTGTTGTGATGCCTCGTGTAAGAAGGAGAAATGCTTACCAACGTTTCTGATTTTGATAAAGGTCGAATTGTAGCGTACCGGGATTGCGGTTTATCTTATCGCAGTATTGCTGCTCGCGTCGGTCGAGATCCAATGACTGTTAGCAGAATATGGAATCGATAGGTTCAGGACGGTAATACGGAACGCCATGCGGGATCTCAACGACCACCTATCACTAGCATCCGAGAAGACAGGCATATTATCCGCATGGCCGTAATGGATCGTGCAACCACGTCACGAGCCGTGAGTCAAGAAACGGGGTCGTTTAGAAGACAACAAGTGTCTGCATGAACAGTTCGACGACGTTTGCAGCAACATGGACTCTCAGCTCGGAGACCATGGCTGCGGCTTCCCTTGACGCTGCGTCATAGACAAGAGCGCCTTCAATGGTGTGATCAACGACGAACCTGGGCGCACGAATAGCGAGACGTCATCTTTTCAGATGAATCCAGGTTCTGTGTACAGCATCATGTTGGTCGCATCCGTGTTTGGCGGCATCGTGGTAAACGCACACTGGCAGCGTGCATTCGTCATCGGCATACTGGCCCATCACCTGGCGTGATGCAGGGGTCGGAGTACAGAATTTTTTTTTTCAGGACACTATTTTCAAGAAATATCAGGACATTTTTCAGGACATATTTCAATAATTAAAGAAAACCAATGTTACTTTTAGTAAAGTTCCCAACGTTCTATTTTGAATTGGTAATCCGATAATGGTAAATCAGAGTGCATAGGTTCGGGTGAAATAATTGCGAAGAAAATTACAGATGCTAATTTTAATTTATTTTTCTAGAGCATCACAACACAAAACAAGCATTTGAAATCAATCACATGGCTTGAGAAGCCGATAGATATATTTTTGAGACTGGCGTCTCTTACACACATAATTAACTAATGAAGCTAGCTAAAGTAGCCCAAACAATTAACTATTCGTAAATAATGAGACTGGTGTCTCCAATAATATATCCCTTATGTAAGATGGCTTAAGAAGCCTAAACAAATAGATTATTATGAGACTGGCGTCTCCAAATCAATGTTTTGGGTGTCCCGATGGCTTAGGACACCCAAAACAGAAGTTGCAAGTTCCAGAGACATGTACACTCTGTTTCATACCCCTCTCTGTAATCATTCCGCCAACCTTTTCTTTTGGTCTCGAAGAGGAGGGGAGGAAGGTGTGGCCGGATGTTGTGTCCAAGTGCTTTCGATTCTCACACATTTACATATTAATTTCTGTTTTATGCATAAAACACATTTTAGAAAGGAATAAACTATTTAATAAATTCTGAGTATTTTAATTTTTAATACAACAATATGAAAAATAATACAGAAATTTAAACTTTTAATACTGAACATTTTCTGAAAATTAATAAGTTACATAAATGCTTTAAATTAACAGTTAATTTATGTATAGTTGAATAATGTTCATTTTGAACTGGATGCATTAGCATTTAATTCCAATAACTTAATACTGCACTTTTTTAATTTATCATTCACAGATGCAATCTCTGCATTAGCAACAGACAGCATCATTTGTCCAACTTTCACATCACTCATATTATCATCACTGATAGCACATGCTATTTTTTTAGTTGCATCAACCAAAAGTTTTTGAGCTACACACTGATTATCAAGCAAATTTTTCTTTTCTTCCTCAAGTTCATTAATTTTTTCTAATAGGTGCGATTGTTTAAACTTTTTTTCACTAGTAGCTTCTACAGCTTCCTCGTCCTTTCTTTTCTTCTCTAATTCTGTTACATCTTTTGACTTTTCCATATATGATGCATATTCTGCATGAGATTTCTGAATATAATGCATCATTTCTTTGGTATATGGAATGGAGGAAACAGAATTGCCATGCATTCGAATAACATCATGACAAATCCGTAAACTTTGAATGGTTAATTCCGATAAAGAAGCTCTTTCCTTTGTCACAACATAATTGTTAGTTGAAAACCCTCTTTCTGGTTGGGAATTTACATTCAATAACGACAAACATGCTTTAACCACTCTAGAAAGAGTAGGATATTTTATATAACCACCAGCATCTTTTATATTGAAAACCGCATTCCAATATTTACAGATATTTTGAAAACTGCATTCCAATATTTACAGATATTTTGATGTTATCATAATCATTCTTAATCAAAGTCACATCTTCACACATGTAAAGAATCCACTCTTCATTCATCTTATCAAAATCTGAAGAAGTTTTATTCACATGAGGAATATGTTGAATTAATCTGCTACATGAACTCCTAGACTCTTCCTTTTTTTCTATTATAAGGAGACAAACACTGGAGATCTTTGAGTAAAGGATTTGTTATAGGAAGTTTTTGAAGCAAATGCTTTGAAGTTGCTATGTAGCAGCTTCTAATACTTTGTAGAAATGTTGTTTTATCAGTAAGTTCTTCCAGCATTGCTTTTGCACCATGACCTACTTCAATATTGTTTAAATTTAACCAATTTTTTCCTGAATCAACATTAATTTGTAGCAACTTTACTCCATTTTTTTCACTGATTTCTTCTGGGTTTAAAAATTTAAACATAATACTGCGAACAAGTTCATTTAACTTACTTTACATCACGTGTACTAAAGGTTCGACTTTTTGCATTAGAAGTAAATAAGGTTCAAAAGTTTTACAAAAAAATGAAACAAAATTCAGATATGCCAGAGTCTTAGGGTCTTTCAAATGTTTTATAATCCGAAGATATCTATCAGAAAGAGGAGATTTCGACTCTTTAGGTATTTTAACAATGAAATATTCCTTTAGAACATCATATTGCTCAACAATTCTCTCACAAACTGAGCCCAAAGTTAACCAACGGCTCTCAACATGACGAAGGAAACTATGTCTACCTAAAGTTTCTTCCAGTATTTCTAACTGTAAGGAATGATAATCTTCCCTTCTTGCAGGAGATAGCTTGAAAAATTGATGAATATGTATAGCAAATCCATCAATATTACAATCAATTTTATCAATACCCTTACGCAGTGCTCCATGGATTATGTGTAAGCAGCATGTACCCAAATCAATTAGTACTGGTAAACTTTGCTTACTCAGTTCACTATTTATTTGCTTTAAAACAGCTAAATTAACTCTTGGTCCATCCATTGACAACTGCATTAATTTTTCTAAATTCAAACCATTATTTTGAATAAAACTTAATAAAATTTTTACAATTTTATTGGCTTCAGCATGCCCTAAAAATGTGATTCGAGGTAACAAATGACATTTTTACCTTGTTTATCAGACCAATATGAGATGTAAATATCCAACTGTTTCTTTATTTGTTTTGTAGTAGTTTCATCGAAAAGTAAAACAAAATATGAAGTGCCGATATCCCGAAACAAAAGAGTTTTGAAATACGGACCTAATTCAAAATTAATCATATACCTTACTTTTTTGTCAGATAATTTGAGATTTTTTGCTATGGAGGAATCAAAAATTTCTCCGTAAATGTTAGCTAAATCATTCATAGATGAAAAAGAATAATTATTTTTTATTGCCACTAAAACTAAAATGGTTTCAGCTTTAATGGTTTTCTCTGATGTCGTTTTGGGGAGCCATGATTTGTTATTCACTACTACAGTCGATGTCGAGGATTCAGATGAAGTTGATGACTTGATAGTAAATAGTGTTTGATTCTTGTAACAGTTCACAGCTTTTTTGTGTTTTAATCCATCTGCATGCGCAAGCACTTGTCTAAAACCCATATTTGAAACACTGAATTTGCTTTTGCATACGAAGCACTCCACAGAATGAACATCGTCAACACTTCGGCACCATGTCTTGATTAGGCATTTATTCCCATCTTCCAGTTCCAACCATTTGTCGGAAAATTTCGTTATCCTTGGCATTTTTAAAAAAAAAAATGTTTTCAAAAAAGAAAATTCTGAGCTTGCTAATAAAAATTTTTCAAAACACTCATCAAAATCTTCCAAAACAGCGCGATAAGCATTTCAAGCATGCGCATAAACGTAGGCCAATAATTCTCACAATTTCGATATCATTGTAAATAGTTGTGCACTACTAAAATCAGAATCTTTGTCTGTAAAGGCACCAAATAGAATTTAATGGTAAACCCAAACCTAAATTTTTTTGACTTCAGACATGCGTGAGCAATGGCTGAAAACGAGGCGCAGACGAATGTATGGCAACCCTATTTCCGGTTTGAAAGAGAACAAAAAAGGGGGAAATTTTTCTCTTTCTTTTTGCATAGAAAGCAGTTGAAAGAAAAAATATATTCCACTGAAAGAAAAATTTACAACTGAAAAATATAAAATTATTAATTGAAATTAAACTTTCAAAGGAATGTAATAAAAAATTAAGGAATTCCAGGATTTATTTTGAAAAATAAGGACATTTCAGGACGTTTTTTAAAAAATCAGGAATTTCAGGAATATCAGGACAACTCCGAGCCCTGCGTGATGGCATGGGGTGCCATTGGTTACACGTCTCGGTCACCTCTTGTTTGCATTGACGGTGCTTTGAACAGTGCACGATACATTTCTGGTGTGTTACGACCCGTGGCTCTACCCTTTATTCAAGCCCTGCGAAACCCTACGTTTCAGCAGCCCGACCGCATATTGCCGGTATTGTACGGACCTTCCTTGATACGGAACATGTTCGGCTGTTGCCCTGGCCAGCACGTTCTCCAGATCTTTCAACAATAGAAAACGTCTGGTCAATGGTTGCCGAGCGACTGGCTCGTCACCAAACGCCAGTCACTACGGTTGATGAACTGTGGCATCGTGTTGAAGCTGCACAGGGATCTGTACCTGTACATGCAACCCAATCTCTATTTGACTTAATGACCAGGCGTATAACTGCTGTTATCATGCCAGAGGTGGTTGTTCTGGGTACTGATTTCTCAGGATCTATCCAGCCAAATTTTTTGAAAATTTAATCACTTGTTATTTCTAGTATAATATATTTGTCCAATAAATATCATTTTTTTATCTGCATTTCTTCCTGGTGTAGCAATTTTAATGACCAGTAGTGTATTATCAATAGTGAGTATAGGCTTCTGAATTCAAATCTTTGTATTAAATCTAATTTTGAATGCTATCGCGAAATTACATACTTTTTTCCATTAATTAAATTTCCACATACAGAAAATTAAATTTTTTGTACAACAGCAAAAAAAGAAAAAAGAAAGTAATGTGATGGTAATGTAAATACAATTCTTATTCTATACTCACAACAAATTTTTGTTCTAGCTTTATTTGAAGATGGATACCCGTCCATAATTAAATTATCTTATTTTAAACTTGTCTACAGGCGAAACTATTGTTGAGAAAGCTAAGAAAATTATGTTTAGGACATAATGAAGGAATGAAAATATGTTTGAGGAAGAAAAACAATTTGTTCCAAATTTTCGCTATCAATTATAATTTTCGATATGCAGCTTTTTATAAAATAAATTACCCATTTATCAAACATATATAATTGTTTCTAAATGGTATTATACTAAAAAAATGTTCAACGTAATAGTCATTAATATCAGTTGCATCTAAAATCATAAGATAGCATTTTTTCCAGAACAAAAAAACTTTTCCCAGAACAGAATGCGGTTAGTTGTGGAATAGCTGACCGCATTCTGTTCTAGGAAACGTTATGAACATCTTGCAAAGTGCTGTCTATAAGATGAGATAAAGTTCGTAGATTATCATCAGACGTTACAAACTCTCTCAAAGCTAAAAGTCGCATAGACTGAAGTTTAAGAACGAGGAGACTACGGATCAGGATAGTGGTGGCTGATATGTTCTTCTCAGAAATGATTTTTGAGGACTTCCGTATCACAAATATATGGACGAATTCCATACATTTGTATTACAGCCCAAACATTATGCGTGAAAAGCTCTGACATGCTTGCAAATCCCGCACAATTTTATTATCTAACAATGATGTATATCGTTGGCAGATGATTAAACATGTTACTGAATCAATAACAATACCCCGGAGAAATACGGGGGGAAATAAAAGATGCCGTAAATCTAAACCACACGCTGTTATTTCGGGTAAATAAAAGGCAGTTTGTAAGATTGAACATGGATTTTCTAGTTCTCAAATCAAGCAGTTATAAATATTAACGGAGTCGTTCGTCTAAATGAAAGTGTACCTCCTCTGTCCAGCGAACATGGTCATTCTAAATCAACCTCAGAGCAGACTAAAAATGTAAGTGAGAACCAGTGTAGAATTTCAAAATCATGTAGAAGAAATTTCTGTAAAAGACGAATTCTATACGGTTTATAAATATAATAGTTACTCCACATTTGATTTTTCAAATTTGGCAACCATTATTAGAAATTTTTAAGTTAATGAACATTTCATAATCTTAAGAACAGTGTGATTAGAAATAGCGAATATATTAGAAATAAAGGTTGAAAGTTTCTAGGTTTTGTAAGAACTACTATATGGCGTGGTACAAAATTCGCATTTTCCTTATTCTTCTTTTGTTTAATGCTTTTGTCAAAATCTAATTGAACAAATGTTCAATCAAATACAAATATTGAATGATACATCTTTACGATTCCTTGCACTTTAGCAGTTGTTCATGCAGTCAAAAAAATTGGTTTATCTGTTTTTAACAGAAAAAGCAATTTTAAATAAGGTTATTGTTCTCCCAATATTTTTCTTTTTTTAAAAAAAAATTTTTTTTAAAGAGAGCTATCAACTTAAGAGTGTCTGATGACAAATGCGGTCGAAGATGTAACTAAAAGGGATTTTAAGTCTTTTAATAAAAGTTATGTTTTTAGTTCTTTTACAAATTGCGTATTTTAATGAATATGAATTATTATGCTACAGTAATCCATGAATAAGGTAGAGAAATTTGAATAAAGCTGTAATTAACATTAATAAAAGGCCCCTTGTTGGCGAAAAACGATATTCTTTTCCGCTCAAATATATTTCCATATCTTCATTAAATTTCAGCACAAAATTTCATAACTTTATTAACCATCGTTTTCACCCATAGACAATGTTAGGGTTGTTTAACTTCGGATATCCTATTTATAAATGTTGGTCTTTTTCTAACTTAGAGAACAGGCTATATTTTATTAAAAATTGTGAGTATAGCATGCGTAATTATTGCAAACAGTAATTAAAACTGATTTTAATTCACTGTAAAGTTTTTTTTTGGCTCAGAGTACATTGTTCAGAACTCTGCACATTTCCAGAATGGAGGCAGGGTTCTTATTCTTTTAAAAGTAATTTTAAAAGAATAAGAACCTCGCCCTAGTTCTATCCACAATCACAAGGTGAGAGAAAATGTACACAACATTGGTTCCTTCCTTTTGTACTCCCAAAAAATATTTTTTAAATAATTACCTTTTATAACTATATATTACTTTTTCCAATTTTATGAAAAAGTTTTATTTTTACTTATTGCTACGAACATGTTTTTCCTCAACTAATTGGAAATGCACTGGAACGAGGATGGAAAAAGAGGAATCATGATTTCAATATTAACGCCTTCATAATAAAAGGAAATTTTCAACAAGTGTTTAATATTCCAATCGATTAGTTTTTAGCTGATCTATACATGACATCTCATTTCACCTAAGCAAATACATAGATCAAAACAAAATTTTAAGCTTAAATATTGTTAAAAAAAAAAATCCTAAATATAGTTATTTTTCGCTATATTCTTTCAAAAGTCTAGGTACCCTTTTTCACTAGATATAATATATTCTATAATTCAAAAAAAAAATAATAATAATAATAATAATAATAAAGTCCATTATTAGATTCGAATATTTTATATCAACCACTTACATTGTTTTATTATCATATCTACAAAATCCATTTAAAATATTTATTTAAATCATGCATACAGTCATAAAATATTTTTGAAAAATATTTATAAGTTTTCAATTTAAATCAAAATTTGAATTTTTAAGAAAAACATTATTTAGCAAGATAATTTTAATTCGAAAAATTCCTTTTTAAGTCGTTAAGGTTATACATAATTCCAATAAATACAAGAACTGATGATTAAATAAACACATACTTCAGCAAATTAAATTTATGTGGGAAATGAAAATTCTTTTGAAAATGTTTTTATCAAAAGAGTATTACTCTGAATATTTTAATTTTATGACAAGAAAATACATATATTAATGTTAAGATATATAATAAGACTAATACTTTTATCCCATGACATCTGAAAGCTATGAAATAAAGCAAACTGGCTATTTAATTTGTTGACATTCAAAAGTCACTCTTTCTTACACAGTGGGAGTTTATTATTATTATTGTGTGTCATCACATGATCAATTTTTATATAAGAGGGTTATTCAATCAAGATAAACAAATTCAAAATACAATGGGAGAGAGAAAGTATTAATATATAATTTTTATTTATTCTAACTATCTAACTATATTGTAGGACAAATAGTGGCATGGAATCTTAGCAATGGAAGATTATTGAATGAAATATTTTAAGCTCTTTTACACCAAAAAATGTTCATATTGCTGAATACATTTTGTCAGTTCATGCACCTGTTGAAAGAATCTTTTATGAATAAATTGTAAACAAATGATATAAACAAATAAGTAAGCTATAATTCTTAAAATAATATTAATTATCAAAATTAAGTATAAAAACTGTTTATAAAATCTGATAGTCACTTGAAATAAAAAATATTTCGCAATTTTTTTTTCTTCTACATTATATTGGATGATTTAAATTACTTGACTACACATGTTCATAAATGCTCTTTATATTGATTAAAAAGGATTATGAAAAAGCATAACATTTTCCTAAATACACATTTATGTAAAAATTAATAAATCTCCTGTTTAGAGGTAAAGCAAATGGCCACATTAAGTAAAAAACAATACTATTTGTTGGGTCTTTTGCTCAAATTTTAACTCAAGAAAACCTTACATATGTCCCTACAAGTTTCATGGAATCTTTAGGTTGCCTATAAAAAGCATTATTTTAAGTTTGAAAAAAATGAAAATCTTACTAAATTGAAGAGTTATTTTACTAAGAAAACAGGTATTAAATAAGAAACATTTTTGAATTCTTGGAATAAAATCAAATAAGTAAATAATGTTTATTTTTAATCTTTAAAACAGTTTTTTTTTCTTTTGAAAATATTAACTTTAGAATTGTATTAATTTAAAAGTAACACATTATATTAGGGGTATTATTTACAAAAAATTTCTAATAATTTTGTCAGCAAATTTGATCAATACAATCTCAGAAAAAGAGCAAAATTGTTTTAATGCAATTGTGGAAATTTTATTATCTTCTCAAAGTCTCATAATTTATCTTACATTAACTTTAAGAGAGAGGTAATATGTCATAAATACATGTTTTATGCCTCTACTTCACAAAACATAGTTATTCACATTTTCTTTACATAAAAGGCCAGTTCATAAAAGGACAGAAATAAATATAACCAAAAAAATTAAAATGCCTTTTTATAAATAAACATCTAAAAACCAAGTATACAATTCTTTTCAAAATGCAGTGAAACCCACTAAAAAAATAATACTTTATGTTATCCTATGTGAAAGTTAATACATTATTTTTTAAAATCTATTTATTATTACATAATTGTTTTAAGGACAAACAAAATTATAAAATGTAATACACAGGTAACCTCCGATACTATAACATGGAAAATAGTTTCCTAGAAAATACAGTATTGAGGGAAAATGTGGTTAATGTGAACGCTACAGCTAACACAAAAAGATGGCTGCATTCTAATACTCATAAAAAAGTTTTTTAAACTTGATTTCCACTAAAATTATTTTGATTTATTTGCTGGTTCTTACAAGGCCATTGTATAGTTAATATAATAAAAATAAACGATTGTGAAGCTCTTTCTCAACATTTCAAATTTTTCTCTCCGAGGAAAGGAATTCAACAAAAATGTCTGAAAATTTTCACAGCTAAACTTAAGCCTATTTTTCAATGTCAAATTATAAAATATTAGAATCTTCCACAATACTATTGTCTTCAGAATCAACGATTTCCTTTTTTGTCAACTTCCACTAATAAGTGTCAAACTCTTCGATATTTAGAACTACAAAAAATTTGCCTCTGATCAATTAAGCAAATTCAAATATGCCACTAACTTCATATTCAGAACTATTGAAATACTTCTATTTCAATTGAAGACGGCTATATCTTTAACCCAAATGAGTTTAACACTAATGTGTTTTTCCTCTTTCAGAAACAAAGAATTGATGTTGATGCAGGCTTAGTTGAAAATAACTTTCAAGCTTCAGTAACATTAACTAACTTTGAGATAGTTAAGTCAAAAATCCACTGTAAGATTCTTCTTATATAATAAATTGTAAAGGTATAATAACTTTGATTTAATAATTGCAGCAATGAAACAATGTTAGGAATAAGTAAACTATTTTAATGTGAAAACTTAAATTTTTAGAATGGCATCTATTATCTAATAGAAATAGCAATTTCTACTTCAAATTTTTCTATTTTAAATAGTTTTCAAAGTTTGGGACAAAGCAATTTAAAAATTAATATTTAGTAACTTAAGATTTACTTATTTTCCTAATACACTGGAGAAGAGTTTTGATTTATGCCTTTAATTATTTATGTCATGGTGGCTTAAGGATATAAAGTTTTTTCATTAAGCTCACTGACACACTTCAGGATAAAAGTAGTATATAATGATCATTAGAGACATTAAATCTGGGTTCAGATTTTTTTCTTTTATCATTTAAAACTCTTATTCTGGCTTTATTTCTACCAAAACTTAGCTTATAAAATATTAAAGCTTAATATGCTATATATCATATTCTTGAATAAAATTATGAATTTTTCTGGACGAAATTTAACAATTTCATGATTAAGCTTCTCTTTGATATTTTATATTATGAATTAAAAAAAAGTTTTATAAATTTTTTTAATCAATCTTTTGGTTATAAAACTAAAAACTTTTTTTGTTTTTACAGAAATATGTAATGTCCTGTTGTTTTCCGCACTGCACTCTGGGTTTTGCATTTTGATCATGAAGATGACAAAGAAAATGTAAGCTATACAGCTTGTTCAAAATACTGAATAGAAGTTTTGACAAACTTTAGTCCCTTCCTATGCAATATTCTAGGAACTTGTGCAGTAAAGCACCAACAACTCCATTTTTTTTTTTTTTTTTTTGTTATTTTTTTATTTACTGTAACAGCAATAATTTTTACTTAAGACATAATGTCTTGCTCAGAATCATTGTAGAACCACTGTTTGATGTCCTTTTCATCAGCTTCTGCAAATACAGGGATTCTTTTCAGAAGGTCAAATAGGTTTACATTTTTTACATGATCGTGTTCAACAAACTCGTTTTCATTATGATCAAAGAGTTTTATTAGGAACAAACAAGTGTTAATGATTGTAACTGATTTCATACATCCACCACTCATCCAAAAAATTAATTTTCTTTGGTTTCTTTTTACCCTCCTAGGGTGTGGCCAAGTTATCCAGACTGTCAGGTTATTGAATGCTGAGTTTTGGAGACTCTACCGTATAATGAAACTTAGATATGCTTCATTTCTTCATATAGATTTTAGAATTACAGAATTTACTTTTGATATGCATACAAATATGATTATATCACCATTACCATATCCACTAAACTAATTCTAAAATTTATATTTTCATGATAGTAACAATACAACTTTTGTATATATATATATATATATATATATATATATATATATATATATATTTGCTTTATTTCAATTGACAAAGTTTGTACAGAGAGCGAAATTGAAACTTAGAGATCATGATCTTTAACTAATTGTAAAAGCAAATTTCATTTGGGAAAATTTGCTCTTGCATCCTTTTTAAAATGAAATTGTAGTTTCTTTCAAAGATGTTTATGCAACAATTATTTAAATTATGTAACATTCCATTCCAGAGCTTCAGAAGCATAAACTTATGGTTATTTTCCACCTTTTAAAATTACCAAATGCAACGAGTAGAAAAAAAACATGCTGGCATCAGACCTCATTTTATTCTACATTTAAAATACACAATTATTTTAAAAAGCAGAGATATTTAGCTGGAGAATTTGGAGAAAAAATAAAAAGGTAATATTTTTAAAAATTTAGACAGTTCCTGAAGTAATGAAAGATTTTATTGTTGAATCAAAAGCATTAACATATAGTTATGAAAGATATTACAGTGATATAGAATATCATCTCTCATTTTAATAACATTAATGTAAAATGTTACCTTTCTTATGAAAATTCGAAAAACAATTAAGTATTTAGAAATTGAATAAACTAATTTAAAGGAAATAAACTTTTATAATGTAAATTATGAACTCAAAAAAATATTTTTCAATAAAAAATAGCAATGACAAATGTGGCTTGTTAGATGAATAAATCTGATCCATGTTGGAAATGAATATTGAATAAAAATTACTTATAAATATAAATATTCTTAATAGACTTTTTTAAATCTAAATATTCAGAAAGAACAAGGAATGATGAAAAAATGTTTTTATGGGACTATAACTGAAAGTAAGATGTGAATTATAAATTTCCTTAAGCATTAATAGTAAATATTTGGGGCTTTAATTATTACAGAAACAAAAGACAACAATATCACAAACAAAAGAATTCAGAATAAAATTTTGAAATACCAAATGAATTCCCAGAAACAAAAAACAAGTAAGAATCATTATTAACATTTTTTTAATTGAAAAAAGTTTTAAAGCACTAATGACTAATTCAGTTCAGAAAATCAAAGCAATTTCTAAATTAGTTTATAGACAAAATACAAGTGAAAATATATTTTTACATCTTGCACATAATTTGATATAGTTAATTATCTTGTTGATGTGTAATTATTTTTGGGTTACAAAACTCATTTTATCAATAATCTCATCATTTGACTCCATGCTGATGCAATATAACAAATGAATTGAATTATAATTCCTTTTTTCCACATTAAATAAATTTTTATATAAATGAAATTCAGAGTAAAAATATACTTTTAAAGAAAATTAATTTTTTGATTTACAACTCCTTTGTTCAGTTAGTATTTTTCCAATATTTTTGGTATTTAAGAGTTAAAAATGAAGAGAATTTTGATTTTGTACTTTACTGAAATTATTACATAACTTGATTTAAATTCCTTAACAATATTTATTTTTAAGTTTTCAGAATATATTTTAGTTCATCTATTTATTTACTTCATTATTATTATGTTAGTATAATTTTTTGTTTCTATTTAAAATTTTTGAAATAATATGCAGGCAAATCTAAAAGCTAATATAATAAACTATTTAAAAAGTTAACAAAATAATATAAAAATTAATATCTTTTACCCTCAATTTAAACAATAAGGAACAAAACATGAAAATAAGGAAATTAAAATACATATAACTTGTAATGGAAACACTATTTTCATGATTATAGAAAAATTTCGAAAATTATTATATTGTAAAGAATCTTAAATAAGTATCTGCAAAGAAATTTAAGAAATAAAAGAATATAAGTGACTTTGCTCAAAAGTTTGCTTGAAGAAGATGAATGAATTTGGCGAGACAAGTCAATTCATTATAAAAAATAAAACAGCAATGAAAGCAATAGTTTTAATGAAGAATGCGATAACAATGTCCAGAATAATTCTTTGGAAGTATACTTTAACCAATAAAGAAAATCTTGCAGTAATATTTCTAGTTCAGATGGAAGTTGACAATAAAGAAGTAGAACATTAGAAGTAGAAGTAGAAGCTGTAGAACATTTTATGAACAAATGAACTCCTTTTCTAGGATATAAAGAACAATATAATATTTTATGTAAGATAATAATTAATTTAATCTTCCAACTTCCATGAGAATGTATTTTAAATTCAACTTTGAAAGCAACAGAATTATGAACAGTCACTTCCCCAAGCAATTTGGTGAAATACAATTCCAGTCTCTGCAACAACTATCAGTGTAGTTAGCAAAACATTTTGTGTATAATACTTCAAAAGCAAACTTAGGTGATTGGAAAATATGCAATACATTCCCAATATCACCACTGAAAACTCTGAATTGAATTTGAACATAGTATTTTGCATTTTAAACTCACAAGAAAAAATATACAAATATAAGGAACATTCAATTATCCAGTTGTAGTTTATTTATGAATTTCTTTTCTAAAGGGGATCACAACACTTTTTTTTCTAGTTTTCTGCTCTCTAGAAATGACTAAATATTAATTTTTAATATATTGTTTTTAATTTAAAGATTATTAAAATGTGATTTTTTTCTAACCCTATTAATTTAAAGATTCAATTTTTTAATTATTATAATGAAAATATTAAAGAGGAAAAGTGAAACTTTCAACTATTTAGGAAATAGCTAACTCAAGGAAGACTAAATTGCATAAGAACAAATGCAAATTAAAAAAAACTGAATTATTATTAAATTTTCAAAATTATTATAGCTAATCCAATTACTTGAAAGCATATCAATACAATAAGTAAATTAACATTTCTGGTAAATTATTTGCAAAAGGAAAAAATGTATTTAAATTGTTGTTTTATTTAATTATTGTCTATGAATAACAATTATGTATTAATAATGACTCCCATTTTATGGAATATTCAGTGATTATTAAATATAGGCACCTCTATATTTGCACTTCCTAATCTATATAAGAAACTGAAAGTATAAGGGATTCACTAGTAATTTTAATCAATACATTCATCACTAATTTTGTATGGAAACTCAAACAATGAAGCCAAATAATTATAACATTTTATCTTAATTACTATTCATAATATTTAAGTAGGAACTAGCAGTGTTATGTATATAAAACCATATTCTTTTATTTACATGTGAATATAATGACAGGACAAATATAAACTGGGTTTTATTTATTTCAGCATTCACATTAATCATCAAATGGAATAACTGTACAATAAAAAATTTCTTAATCATAATAATTTTGGAGATGTCACATAAAATTCTAGATTGAATAAGTAAATCCACTTCTAAACACTATGATTAAAAAAGTAATGCTGACTGAACAAAGATAAAATTTCCAAATCTTGAAAAGATTTTAATAATTACAGTAGAATATTACTATTTAAGTAAAGATAAATTTTAAATTGCTGCAAGCAAACAGATCAAATAACTTAACATATTTTTCTTTAAAAATATAGAGTAGTAAAGTCTCTAGGAATAATAATACTAAAGAAAAATGAAAGAAAGAAGATAATTAATGTAATCAAAGAATGAAATGAATTGATGTGATAGCCTAATGTACTTGTTTAACAATAAAAAAAAATTTCCAAATAAAGAAAATAAATTAGACAATTTCAAATTTAACACTAACATGTTAGAAATAATGTCAAGAAACTTCCGATGTTATTCATGAGGACAAATGATTTAAACTATCTAGAACTAAAAATTATTTGTAGCCTTATTTAAGGGAAGATCACAATCTAGCAGAAATCAAGATGTTTGTTTCTTCATTAGGCTAGAAACTGATATGAACTTAGAAACATTATCTTAAGTCTTAATCATTTGAAAGCAACTGTAATATGTTTTATTTCAGGGATAATTTGAAATATTTTCAGAAATTTGAAACATTTTTTTCAATAAAAAGAGCAATCAATATCAAGGAAGAAATATTAGTTTTTACATCTTATTTTTAGAGTGGCAGTATAAATAAAAAAATAACTCTTAAAAATCACTCGCAAAAAAAAAAATTGAGTAAAATATTGATATTGTCTAAAAATTAAACATGAAAAAATAAAATAAGAAACAAAAAAATATTTTGCCTTCATTTAAAATAAAGTCAAACATTAAAAAAATGTAATAATAATTTTTTCACTTACTTTTCTTCATGGGAAAGTAACCACTTCTTAATGTTTATTCCAGCAGAATAGTATCCAATAGAACCATCACTTTTTATCACTCGATGACACGGAATTAAAATGGGAATAGGATTATTTTTCATTGCTGTTCCAACAGCTCTAGATGCACCATCACTGCCACAAAGTTTAGCCAAATTTCCATATGATATTGTTGATCCAAATTTAATATTAGACGATAAAGTGTCATAAACATTTTTGGTAAATTTTCCTGAAATTTCACATTATATAAATTTAAGATACTTAAAATAATTAAGTGAAAAACATATTTAAAGCACTACATTTCTAAAACATTGAATTTTTTTTATAATAAAACATAATATTTCCTTCAAGAACAATTTAAAAGAACATTCTAAATAAAAAAGTATTATCTTAAGAAACAACATTGAATATGACAGATTAAAACATAGCATTATTTAAATATATTTAACAATTTCATATTTCTTATAATATATTTATTAAAAATAATGAAAAACTTTTGAGAGTTAGAGTAAAAATTATTTGAGAATTAAAAATTAACAATAATTAAGGTAATAGTAATCAAAATGCGACTAAAAATTCATTCTTATATATATCTGAAGCAATTATTTAGAAAAATTTTTGCAAAATTAAATTTTGGAAAAAAATTTGTAACAATTTGCACTTTATCACAAAAAACGATACTTGGGAAAATTGAAAATAACTGAAATTTTACCATAAATAAGCAATATAATTTATGATTTAAAATTTAGAAATTAATTCAAGATGTGCTAAAATGGTATGAAAATGTAAAAAAGAATATAAATGACATATATAACAAAATGCTTAATATTTATACTATTTGTTACCTGGCTAAATTTATTTTAAAAATTCCTTACTTAAATAAATATTTTAATTTTAAAAATATTACATAAATCATTCAAAAATGAACTTAATAATGTTGTTGTATAATGCCCATTTACTATGATTTTCCCCTTTCAGCACTAAAAACAATGAAAGTGAGACCAAGCAGAAGCCCTACAGACTTTACCTACCACCCTAGGAAGGAACAAGGAAAACATTGCAACCATGACATATCTAGCATGCACCAATCCCTATAAATGAATAAAGCACATCTTTGATTGAATCCGGATCTGACCTTGCTACCTTCCGATAATGAGAACGAATGCCCTAACCAACTAGGCCTGTCACCCGCATCCTATGAGTTTAATTATTTCATTAAATAATGATCTTAGTTATTTAACATTTTGGAGCAACAAGTTTTGAAAAGTGTATATAATGGTTTTAAAATTAAATTAAATTTTATGAATCGCTGTAATTTTTGTGAAAACATGTAATACATGTTTTATTCATAAAATAATAAATGATGTATTTAAATACTGTTATGTATCATTTAAATTATATAAGCATAATGACTCTACAATATTCAAAAATCAAGAGAATTAAAATATGCAATATATAACAAATATTAAATTTATATAAAGATATATTTTTATGTGTAATTCTAATAAAAATTTCTACACTAGTTCTAATTTAACTTATACATGAAATTTTCAAAATACTGACTAGCTACTACATTATTGCACAGCATCAGAACAAACTTTATTAATGTTATTCCTTTAAAAAAAAAAAAAAAATCTTAATATAAATGATAAAGCCAAGTGATGGTGTAGAAATACCAATGAGGAATTTAACAAACTGATCTATTTACATCAGAAATATATGTTATTAACACATTCTTAACAAAAAGGAATCATAATATCAATAATTATACCTTTAGAATGAAATAACACAGGACAAATAATAGGAGCCGAACATAAAATAGGATGTTCATCAAAATAGCATGATAACCAATGCATCAAATCAGACAATATACCTTTATTTTCTTCAAAAATATTTCTATAAGATTAAAAAAACAAGATATTAAAATCATTTTATTTACTTTACTTCAGAATACTTTCAAATAAAATTTAATTTAAAAATATTCAGAAAAGTCATTATTAATAATAGTAACTTAATATGTGTATGAAAAATTTAAAACAATTAGAGACAAAAACAAAGAAATTAGTTTGTAGCTAAAAGTAAAAGAAATATATATTTAAAGTAAAATTTTGTGATAGGCTAATGCTTTTTAAATGTTTGTATGCATATATTACATTTTAAGCAATATAACTGAATAGTACAAGTATATTTACAGTAGCAGTTTAAGGTATATATTAAGAATGTATAGAACATTCACAATATTTTCCAACGTTTACAAATCATTGAGATTTGTATTTAGAAAACACTTTTTCAATAGTCAAAGGTATATAGACCAAGAGATATCATGAGTATTCCTAAAAATATATCGAAAAAATACATGTAATACTTTTGTCAGTTCTTAATTTGCAAAGAAAATAAAAAGTTTATTTTTATAAAATGATTGATAGTTTTGAATTAAAGAAGTTCTACTCTTTGAAAATCATCATTTTTATTTACATATTTGTTTTCAAAATACTTGAAAAGAATATTTTTCATAGACTATGATCTTATAGTATCAGAAGTTATTTTAGTCCTCTTTTTTAAACTTATTTTCTTGTAAGCTAAACATTTGAAAGTTATACATTTTTTTTTACTATCTCAACAAAGCTGGGACATTTTTAGCTTCAACTTTAGATGGTATATAAACATTTTTTGGTCTAATCATTTAGATAAACTCAGATTTTATCAAAGTAAATATCTTTTCATTTTTAAAATAAAACTTATAAATAGGGCATATAGTTTTCTACTGATAATAAAAGATTTTGTTGTTTAGCACCATTTTCCCAATGATTACCAGAATTATTTCCTTGAATAGGGAATTGAAATACATTACTGAAATTTTATATAATAAACTACTTTAATAAAAATCTCGTGATTCTTTGATGTCTATGTTGTTTATTCAGCCATTTCGAAAAATTATTACAAAAATAACGTTAATCACATTTATTTGTAAACTTGAACCTAATGCTTAGCAGAAATTTTAACCTTTTTTCTTCAGTATTTACTTTAAAATATCAACTTACTCTGATTCTATTCTTTCTTTTTCCTCACGACCAGTGTTATTCTGCATAAATTCAATCTTGTGAACACCTTTTTCACAACAAGTAAGTTTTAAAAAACCAATTACTGTATTTATGTACCCAACAGATAAGGTGCACATTTTTTTTTTCTTATTAAAGGAACTCGAAATATGAATTTAGATAGAAATGTTTTGTAATTTCAATTTTCGGTAATTTTGTTTACTCAGAAAAAGTATACAATTCATTTGTTTTTTAAAAAGCTGAAAGTTCTAATTAATAACAATGTTCTTTATTAATAGATATTAATTAACAGCTGGCGTGTTAAAATAATAAAAAAATTGATTAAACTACTGGTATGTTTGAAATGAACAGTATAGTTTCTTTTAAAGAATACAGAATACATAGCCAACTATTTTATAATTTTTTTACCTCATTTTTAATAAGTGATGCTGTTAGCGCCTGAGCTGGCACTTTTGTCGTAATACTTAAAAGATATCCCAAGGAAGTTAGTTTATCTTAAAAATGGCAAAGAATATTAATTTTAAATGATTTATTAATGTGAATTCTTACTTTGTAAATAAAAGATGTTTAATGATAAGTTACAGTATATACGACGTGATTCTACATTCTATCTCTAAATATGAATAACAAACAGAAAAGTGGTAAAAAAAAATACCAATTTATTGACGCGCAGTGATATTTTCGCAGATTGTTGAATCAATGGGAAACAATGCGATGCAAAATAATATATAAAAAATTTCATCAGTAATATAAGCAAAAAGTTCCTACTCTGTGAGAAAAGGTTTTTTTGAAAATAATACGACCTTTTAAGTTCGACAATGTCCAATCGTATGAAAGCCGGCATTCTCTTGTAATCAGAAGTGGTTATTTGGGAGTTTCCTTTTTTTCAGAATAATGAAAGTATCATAATTTCAGAAAATGAGAATAAGGTATATTGTCTATAGAAAGCCTTTGTGATAAGTAATACAATTTATTGTTTATGTTGTTTTTAATATTCCATCTGGCCTGACTTCGACAGACCAGATCAACAAAATCATGGACTTCAATGAAATCTGATAGAAGAAGTGGACAGAAGTTTCGATAATTATGGATATCCTCCCAGTACAGACCAGGGCATTTCAAAATGTGCTGAGGTAATTACTGTTCTTTTTGGCATTTAGGGCAAGGAGGAAATCTTATTTTACCTAACTTTTCTTAAGTGCCCATTGGCAAATTGGGTTAATCTGTGTTGGCCTACCTGTTATGAGGAAGAGATAGGAAACGTCTCGGCCCTTTGCTTTTATACCAGTTGCTAAGAGAAGTTATTAACCAATTTTCTTTATTTCGAACTTTTTGCTTCGAGAATAACTCTAAATATGTGATCTCTGTGGGGGTTGGTATACTTCAAAAGATAATGCATGTGATAGATATAAATCCTAACAACAGCTTTTGGCCATTAGTGCACCTCCTAAGTTTTTCAAAATGTTCTATCAAGTCTCTATATTGAATAGTTAACCACGAGCTAGTGTTGGGAGCATTTTCCCTATAATGGAATTTCTTGTATTGCTTCCCACACTTTTTGCTGAACAATGAGAGGTAGTTGTTTTTCTGATTTATGTGCTGGCACATCTACTGGGTTAGTTGCTTAGAAGTTTTCCTGGTTTTCACTCAAAAGACAGATGATCCACTATCATGTAATCCATTACCTCCTGCAAAGCAAATATGTAGGGAAAGCTTAAAGAAACTTTGCAATAACTTTTAGCTCTGGACTGCCCACTATGAATTTCCAAATAGCTCTTTCCAGGCATGACCATGACCTTGTCACATGATCGTATTCTTCGAATTAGAAGATCCTGTATTCGATTCCATCCATTGTTGTACAACGAGAGGAGATGGATCTCTGCTGCTTTCTACTTGTATATCTTGATGATTTTTACACGTGGATGCTTCTTATTTTCCGGGTTGTCTCTTTTGTCTGATTTATGAATATGACTTATTAATTTACAAAAAAGCTCTTAAAAGCAGAGACGTGGCGATCTACAAATTCCTTACAACGGCTAAAGTTTAGGGGATACCTTGTTCTGCAGGATCAAATATTCTAGCTCTACTTTTTTATTTTTTGTATGGCAAAAATTATTTGCTGAAAAGTTTTTCTTTTTGACATTACTCAGTAAATAACTTAATGGATTAGAGCAGTTGTAAGAACCACTACGTAATTCTGCATTCACAGGAAGGGTTTTTAATACTATACAGTGAGTCGTACATTTTGAAGTCATAAGAGCAACATTCATTCCCTGTTTTTTAACAATGCTTATTATCAAATATAGGATTTTTCACTCTGAAGAATAGTGTCTTACTAGTAGGCTATTGTGATCGTCAGAGTAAGTGCTTTGACACAGCTTAGTGGGCAGCCTAATGAAAGGCACTATAAGGCGTATTACCATCTATTGCATAAACTGTCTTCTGGGTAGGATTTTTTTTATAGATGTAGGGACTCTGTACACATTTTTCAAGAAAAGAAGAGAGAAAAACTTCCAAGCACCCCTTTTGATATAGTTGCATAAAGAAAGCAGAAGCACAACATCAGTTCACCCTTGTTCAGAAATGGCTGCGAAGAGCACTGTTCAGTTAAGTCATGATAAAACCATCAGCGTAGATGATAGACTACTTTTTTCTAATTTTGAACAGAAAAATTAATGTATAGTTTAACCAAATATGAATAAAATTATTTCTAATCTAATTAACGCTTAAAAACATTGACCAAAATTTTTCTCCAATATATTATAAAAGTTGAACATAGCTATTTTATATACCTGCCGTAATTTTTATTCATACCTCTTACTTAATTTTGAAAAGTTGCTTAGCATTTTTTCTTATTTCAAGACTAAAAGTGGCATTATCTTCTTCAAAAAGAAGCAGAACTTGAATAGAGTGGCTAAGCCTTCATTTTAGCATAGTGACAAATAAAAACATCCAGAATTTAATGACCTAGTATCAACGTTCATAATTAAAAAATAGTCATTTTACTCATTTTTTAATATTATAAGAAAATGTACTCAAAAATATATGTTATTGGATCAATTATGCAAATAATTAATATGAATATCCGAACTTATTGATTATATTTGAATTCATTATTCCCTTTTTTTCAACAACTGATTATTTTTGTTCATAACTAAAACTAATGATTAGGTTACAATATAGTGTGGTCAAACTTTTTATTTAAGTGGAATACTTATTCTCAAATAAATGAATATTACTCAAGCAAATGAATAAATTTTCATTTATAAGCAAAAGATCATTTCAAACGAACTAATTTTAAACATGAAAAAACTATAGTGCAAGAAAATTGAATACAATATCATCGATTCTTGTTGTTTGCTCCTTCAGAATCAATAAATGTCAAAAGAACTTCTTGAGGTCAATCTACATATTTTGTAAAATGATACCATCAATACCTTATCAGGGGTAACTGTTTTTTTTAAGCAAAAATAATTCTTAAGACAGATATCGGAATGCATTCAACAATTTCATTTGTATAAGAATAATTAATTTATAGTTTCAAATCTGTTTTGTATAAATTGGGAAACATTAACCAATTTTAAACAGTACATTACCACTAAGTTTATAAATGGGCTGTCAGATTTATTTGTGTTGTTAGATTACAGCAGCCAATGCCTATAAATATTTTTTCCTTAACTATTTATTCTCCCTTACACATTTTTTTATTCAAAGAAGATAATAATTTAAAAATATAACACACACACACAACTGATTTTAGTGATTTTTTATTCATATATCAAACGTCAATATATGTTTAAATTCATCAGTAAAAAGATCTTTACCTTCCAAATAATGTTTTTAGAATAACTGCTGTTTATCTGAAATTAAATTGTTTTCAATTTCTATAATTTTAAGTAATTTTTCTTTCTTATTGCAAAAGTTTATTGTAGCTTTAAAGAGGAAAATAAATCATATGCCTGATTATGATTAAGTTTGTATGTAATAGAAATTTGTTTTTATAGAGTGTTTGACACTGCTCACTAGTTTTTTTTTTTTTTTTTTTTTTTTTTTTTTTTTTTTTTTTAAATGAGAAATGTGAAATAAATCTTTCTCTCGGAAGAAAATAATAGGTGATAATTCTTCTCAGAGAGCAGAAATCACCATGAAAGCAGACGATCCCTGATATAATAATCGGATTTCTGCACTTCAGAATCACATATGAAAGGAAAGCTTCTTAAGGAATTAACCTGCAGCTCATGATACTGAACTATAAGAGCAATAGGTGTTGTCAATGACTAGGCTACCTACAAGAAATCTATTAGGAACGAGTATTTAATAAAATTTTCCAGAAATGGAAAAAGCATTTTTTCTTATTAGTCGAGGAGGTTGTATTTCATTTTTATTAACTTTCAACATTTTATTTAAAAAATTTGATCACTATACCTAAAAGATATAATATTTGAAGAGATTTTGTCTAAATTTGTCTTTTGAGATAAAAAATCTGTAAAATCCTAAAAGTCTATTCTTTAACATAATTTTGAATTCTTGTTTCATTTTTTCTGTATGACAACTCAAGAAACATTTATTTACTGTAGACAATTTTTAAACATGAAAGTTTCGCTAGTAATGCAATTGCTATTTATTACAGCCTCTGCAGCTTTAATTACTTTCTTAAAAATGATCTTACGATGCAAATTGACAATTGTTTTCCTTATACGTTTATTTAAAAATAATGTATAATCCTTTTTTTTCTTTTAAATCTGCTATTTAATACAAAATTAGATCTTAAAACAAATAGTAAATAGAAATTTTTTAAGAAATTTCTATTTTAATTGCCACACAAATTACTTATTTGGGAATAAATTATATATACATTGTTTTATTATTATTTCATTTTAGTTCCAGCGAAAGACACATATAAAATTCATCTATATTAGAGCTAATTTAACATAATTATAATCATTATAAACATAAAGTTTTATCCCATTTTGCAATTTTTCCATATTGAATCATGTAAATTTTGTATTTCAAAAGGAATACTTAATTAATGAAAAAGTATACTTATTTACCTTTTAAAGCATTCTCTTTAATTTCTCTGAACAATTTCTGGTATTTATCCACCCTTCTTTTCTTGATAATTCAAAGTGTATTCAATAATTTAATATTTAACTAAGTCTGTCTTTTCAGCACAATAACATTATATATTAATTATAGCAAAATCATAAACAAATTCTTCTAAGTAATTGAAACAAAAATATCAAGCTTAAATTACATGTTAGTGAAATTTTAAATTTAGTAAGTAAATGTTATTTTAAAAATGCTGTTTATTAAATGTAGCGAAATAGTAAAAATTTATAAATAAATTTGAATGAATTAATTATAAGTAAAATCATAATAATGTATATTATTGGTTAAATAAAATTAAAAACGTAAATGTTTATTCAGACATTATTTTTTTCTTAACAAATAAACAAAGGTCACTAGATACCAGAAGAATACCTCTGTGCGTATAAAATGAACAAAATATTTGAAAATTATTAATTTAAGTGCTTTGTTGTTTGAAACAGTAAACAAAAGCATCCAAGAGCTTCAAGAATTAGAAATTTCCTTTTTATCATTCGATGTGTAGTTGCGCAAAAATAGGAAGAAATTAAGGACTATCAATTGAAGATAAAATATTTTCAGCAAAAAGAAATAAACATTTTTACATATAGTTTGTTTGTTTTCTAAGTAAAAGCACCACTCTTATCTCTTTCGTCGTTCATGCCGCCATTTCATAAGTTGAATTTCGCCTATGATACAGAATCTCCCATAATTAAGCGGACCGGAAAGCTGTGAGGTTTCGAGTGAAGTTTCCTTTCTCAATTTATTTTAATTTCTTGTTTTATATATTTCTGATTACTTTAAACATATTTATTTATTATGGAATCGGAGGAGGAAAAAATTAGGGATGATTACTTGAAGTATTTTAATGTAAATCAGTATATTGATTTTAGACTGCAAAATATACAAAATAAGAATTGGCAAGATAATCACGATTTCTGGTTTTCTTGTCTTTATGAGTTTTTCACTTCTGGTAAGTACAACTATTTATGTGCTTAATTTATAAAAAAAAATACGTGTACTTGCATTGTTGCATTAAATTTTTAATTCAATAGAATCCAGTATAATTTAATTTATTAAATTGCTTACAAAAGATTTTTTTTTATTTTAAATGAAAGTTTAACCAATATTTTTTAAAACATTTGTAATGCATTTTTAAAATTCAGCCTAGTTACATTTAACAAAATAAAACTAAATTGTATTTTTGCTTAGCCTTGTTTGAAAGATATTTTCATATTTTTAACATATAGCGATAATAATAACGAATATGTAGCAATAACGTAGTTTTTAAAAAGTGAGAGCGCTATTTTTAACAATATTGTCTTTAAATAATAACAATATATATTGTAGAATAATTAGATTTAGTATATTTCCATTATCTTTCATGCGAAAGAAATGTATTTATGCATTTTTTATTTTTATCAGAAGTTCCAGAATAAATTAAATAATTAATAAACACAAAAGATTATTTTTTGATTGTTTAATTGTTTTATTTAATATATTTTCTTTAAATATTAAAAATATTCAAAAATTGAATTTTTAATTTCATGCGTAGTTTCTAGAAAAAAATAATTATCATCAACTAAGAAAAACCAATAGTATTTTTTTTTATTAATTTATAAATCATTTCAATGATTTATGGAATTACATGCCTGTGCTGTCGAAATAAGTTTTTATTGATCTCCTGATCGAGGAGTAGTGGGTTCAGTTTCAGATCAAAGAGATAAGTGTTTTTGCTCAGAGAGCCTATATAAATGACAAAAACCATCGAGTACAATACCCCTTCGGTGGTGTGGTATCGAGTGAATAAAGTAGCTTATGCTCTGTTGTCGATCTCGTTACAATATTCAAGAAGGGACCACAATCATTAATCCCAAATTGTTGTTGGAGGAATATTTATATTATTTTATGAAAAAAAAGAAATAGAACATCGACAATCAAATTTCTCCCGCACAGCTCAATTTTTCAAGCAGAAGTTATAGCTATTCAATCAACGCTAAACCATGCACATGATCATAGTATAATTAAATTATAATCAGAAGTGATTTCAACTCAGTTATACAAGCAATAGATAACATGAATCATACTTCTTTGCTAAATAATAACATTCAGGGATTTTTACTACAACATCAACACATCTGGAAATCGAATATTAAATGGATAAAACTATGAGGCAGAAGAAAACGAAAAAGTCGACACTCTAGCTAAAGAAGCAGCAACAGAATCTCACAATCAACCATTGACATGCCATGGCCAAGCCTTTCCTATAATCTATCCTAAATCAATACTCCATGTCCTGTTGGCAAGAATTTCGGTATGCATCTGAAGAAAGACGCATTATTACCAAAAGTCTTGGTAGATAAGTTTTATACAAATGCTTACCTGAATTATTTTATTGCCTGCTATTGCAAATTACTTTATTACAGCAGATATAGAAAAATTGACACACCTCTATGGTCTTATTGTAACCAAACAATATCGCAATATTAATTAGCAACATGCCATTTTACAATCACATATTAGATACTTTACAAATCTACCATCTACTCAAAACCTGAAATGTTGTATAATTCACAAATCATCTCTATTCATTGAATTGACCAAACGCTGAAATCCTGGTGTCCATGTACTTAAAAGTTAGTCTTTTTTTGTCACAACCCAATCAACTCCAATGAAATGCCGACAGCTTAAATTAGAAATGATAAAAAAGCTTCTTTTATAGACATTCATAGTCAAATTCAATACAGCCCCACCAGAAGTTACATTTATTACATCCCATTAAACTAGAAACAATTGTAAGTCAGAATGTAATTAATAAAAAATGAGAAAAAAAAGGAATAAAAATGGCATATTGTTGCGAATAAAAGACTATCATCAACCGCCACAACTTTATGTTTCTACAGTCAATTGAGGAGAAAAGGCATAAGCTTGTTAATTTTATGTACATTTCAAGAGCCTCCCTTTTCGGTCCCCAGTCGATCTCATCATTTGACCTATTTTCAAAATTGCGAAGGGAAATAACAACCGATAGCCTAGACAACTTGAAGAATAAGCGCAAATATGTTTTTTCTAAGCAATTTTTATCTAATCGATCAAATCTACTTTATTCGATTTTTGTTGAAAAACACGCTCAAAATAAAATTTTAAATGTAAAAGCGATTTTCTTTGAATCACACTGATGTAGTTACAGATTAATATAGATTTTTTATTTTCGATTCATTACAAAAGGTAGAGGATGCGAATTTAAGGCTACATTTTTTTGGCGGAAACCTAGTCTATGACATTGGCAACGGAACCGTTTTGAAATAACTGAACTTTTATATTAACTTTATATCTCGCATTTAATTTTATTTGAATCATTATCTTAAATAGTAATAACATTATATAATTTTTTAGGAAGTTTTAAGAATTAATCGTATTTATATATAATTGGTAATCACAAGAGAAAAAATTACAAAATTTATTACCTCTTTGATTTTTATTACTGAATTCATAACTATAAATTTTATTTTAATCTTATCTTCATTCTTAAGGAGCATTTTAGTATTCATTTTCATGATAATTCTTAAGTCTTTTGAAAAGAAGGTCACGATACTAGAAAATGCAGCTTCGATCATGTAATAATTAAAAAATTAACAAACTATGTAGTTTGCATTCTTTTCAATATTAAATTGCTTACTGTACATTTTACAAAAACAAAATTGTCTGCATATGTTCCTGAGTTTTTAAATAACTATTATTGATAACTATACCCGATTAATGAGGTCAAAATAAACATAAAAATTCTCATGTAGGAAACTGGATAATTCATTAATAAGAGCTTTTATTCTTAGATTTATTCTTGATTAATAATGATTTTAAAACATTGTTTCGTTGCTACAATTTTCTTATAGTAATTTTTGATTAATATGAAAATCTAAATATTTTTAGTCGGGGTTATCACTTCTTACATGCGTATAATTAGAATAAAATTAATTTATTAGATAAATTTTGCATCTTAATTTGTTATAATGTTCCTAAATGCTTAGAATATAATATTTTTCTGAAACAAAAATTCAACTTTATGTTTTTTAAATTAAGCAATTTTAATTCCTAAAGTGTTTCACCTAGTAAACTAAAAACATTTAAAAAAGAATTTTTTTTTTTTACCGTCAAATATCATTTTGTGATAAGTTTAATAAGTAGCGGGACATTTTTAAAAAAAAATAATCTGCTTTTTTGTAAAATCAAATTATTATTAAAATACTCACAAATATTGCTGCACAATATGCATACATTTACAAACTTTTCTATTAATTCAATTGAATTTCGAGAAAGAATGATGCTTTTCTCTTTCTTCTCTGCAATCTAACTTGCAATGTCGTAACTAATTTGCAATAAAATAGAAGATAATCAAGACATAGTCCAAGAATATAAGTAAGTCCAGGAAATTGACCATGTATGGACATAATGTATGACAATGTGTAGATCAATTAAAAATTACGATTTCAATGAAAACATGTAATAATGAAAGAAATTTTAGAAACAAAAATTTTGAACATGACTTTAAGTGACTTCTATTTAAGTTATACCGTATAAACTTGCTTTAAAAACTTATAAAATATGAAAAAAAACTTGCAATAAGTAATATTAAAACCTTAATTACCCTTTTGATGTTGGGGATAAATGCGAATTAGCATTATTTTATATAAGAATTTAACCAGAGTGTTGTTCATTGTTATTATAACAGTAGTGTCCTTAAGGAAGGAGTTGTTGTAATTGAGATGACTGTATAGGCATATTTATAAATGTATACACATATACATGCATATGCACATAAGTTACATTTATAAATTCGTTTTAAAATATTCAAATCATTGAATTATTAAAAAACAAACTGTTTATCTAGTTTTAAAAATATTTGATTCAAACTGGCTTAGATTTGTTAAATTTGTATTGACTGTCATTTTATTACTAAAATTTTTTGCTTTGCCCGTTTCTTTTATTCGTAGATTTGACTACTTTTATTCAAAATAATGGTAGATAAAAAAATTTTTAATTCTGCTTATATAATATACCACATTGAAAATACAGCTATAGTTTACATTAACCATAATAACTGTATGCCAAAAGGAATTTGCAAAATTTATTAAAATTATTTGAAATAAATAATTAGTATTATACATACTCAATGTTATCATATGCAATTCAAAGTGCAGAAAAGGTTTAAATATACATTTGGTTCACATCACAATTGAACTGATTAATTCTGTAACATTACAGAATTAATCAGTACATTCATAATTGTACTTTCATAATTACAATACTTACTGGATGTTTAGGTAAAAAGGAAGTTGAAATGTAGTTAAAATTGACGAAATAGGAAGTAATTTGTCATTTATAAGTTTTAACAGCTCTTTCTAATTTAAATAAACAAATTTATAATTATTTTAGATTTTTTTAAACTTTAATATTTATTCAAAATTAAAAATTCAAATAAAAATAAATATATAGCAATATTGAAAATTTTATAATAGCACATTGTATCATAGGAATTTATTGCTTAAAATTTTTTATTTAACATAAAAGAATAACAATTTAACATATTAAAATATAATTTTGTAAAAGCTGAAATTTTGTTTTCTTTATTTATTTGTCTAATTACAAACAAAATATTTTTAAGATTAACTCTTTATATCAAAGTTATATTTCCTAATACTGTTTTAATATAACTAATTTTACGTTTGACATTCCTCTATAATCAAAATATCTTATTTTAGTTTTGGAAATTTCTAACATACCACTTGCTACTATATTCCAAAGTTTGTAAAATATTAGACATTTTTTGAAGAATATCAGACCTATGGGTTTTTTTTAGCATAAAAGGCGTAAAGCTTAATCCCTCTGTTTTTCATAAACCTCTTCATCCATTGCTTACAGTTATATCAGTAGAGTAGAAGATAAATTTTAAGCGTCTTTAAAGATGGAATACTAGTAGTAAGAAAATGATTAATGAACTCTGGGATATATTATTGATCATAAACTAAATTAAATAAAATATTTTAGAATTTTGAACATTTTTCCTTATGTGATAACTAAAAAAAGACTGAAGATTTTAAGTTTTATCGAATAGAAATTTTAGAATTTAATAAAGTATTTTATGAAAAACTAATTAAAGTCTTGATGCTAATATTTCTAAGATTGAGATTTATATATTTTTTTGTGTGTGTTTGTATATCAATTATTGGATGTAAATCATTGAGCTAATTAAGTAAAAATTAGGAGGAAATTAACAATTACAATATTTTTATCGTGTATTATCTATTCATGCATCATAGCATATGATATAAAATATTCAGTCTGCTTGAAATATAATGGCAGATGGTTATTTATAATGTTGAAAGAAAGAGAGATTGTGACCACACATGAATTCGTAATAGTCTTTTCAGTTTAATAGATTGAATTTAACGCATTTTACCTTAAACTGTCTTGAGTATGCGAATAATTATTTAATATGAATAATTTGAAGTTAATGTTTCTTAAGTTTTTTTTATAAGAATCTATTTTATTTAAAATAATGAAAAGCTCGTTGTTTGCAATTTCCACAAATAATTTCGATTTATGTAAACTTTTTCTTAGTTTTTTATGAAAACAACAGTGTCGATAAAGGAGATTTTTAAATTTCGAAAATATGCATATTTGTGGCAACAATTCAAATTTATGAATAGATAATTATTAGATAAAAAATTGATTTTTCAGAAAATTTCACTGGAGATCGATTGTTAGACTTGGCAAGTGGTCCCACTATTCACAACATGGGAACAGCTGCTTCATATTTTTCAAACATTGTTCTTAGTGACTTTTTAGAAGACAATTTAGAAGAACTTCGTAAATGGCTGAAGAAAGATCCTAATTGCAAAGATTGGACTCCCTTCATTACCATGGTAGCCAGGGCTGAGAAACGCAGGTAAGATATTTTAATTTTTTATTTTCAAAAAACAAAATAGAACTTTAAAATTAGCTCATTTATTTCGTACTATATTATTTACAAAAGCTTCTTAATTCTCTTACCATATTTTACTAAGTTAAATAAAGTATAAGAATAGAAATATAATTCCTGTTAAAAATATATATAAGAGTTTAAAACTGTATTTACTATGCTTTATTATTTGCTAAATAATTGAGACCTATATACTGACGAATTGTAATTGTTATACAATAATAAATTGCAATAAAAATATACTGAGAAATATATGTGTGAATAATCTTAAAATAAAACAAACATCAAGAAATTAATAACATTTTTATAATGCCTTTCTCTTTACTTTTTTATTTTAATAAACAAATGGCATCATTTTCAGAATTAATATCTTCGATAAGAAGCAAACCAATACCAAAAGTTTTTGTATTGTTAATTATTATAAAGGCAATTTATTTTTGGTAAAGGAAAAACAGTTCTTCTGGGATTTTTATTTCTTGTACAAAAAATAATTTATCATCTGTTTCTAAAAATGTATTAATTTTTATAAATCCATACAATAATATTTAAATCTAGTAGTCTGGTTATGAAATAAAAATTCAAATATGTATATAAATGAGCACACATTTGTTCTACATCTGATTTCATTGCCATTTTGTTGAATCGATATGATTACATTACATTAAATTAAACTTAATTAATATTACATAATAATTTAATTAATATAAAAAATAATGTGACGTCATTTCAGGTTAAGAATGTTGTTGCTTGTATGACATCATTGATTGGATTAGAATTTGGAGACATAATGGAGGAAAGCTTTCTAAACTACCGTTTTTTTTCATCCCTATATTGGTCTTTTAACTGTAATCTTTGGAATAATGTGTTGGGTTTTATTCTCTCAATCCTTACTACTCATTATGAGAGAATTAAATTGACATAACTATATTTCTTTTTTCATCGAAATATAAAAATCTTCATCCTTTTTTTTTGGGGGGGGGAGGTCCAGATTTTTTCAAACAAGATAATTTGCCTATTATTTGCACACAGTTTCGAAAATTGTTTTCATAGCCAATTGAATTACTTCATTTTCCTGTGATATATTTGTTCTCCAGATTTATCATCAAAAACAAGCATTTTTAATTACTGATATGAAAATAACTAGTTTAGGAGACATCATCCTCTCCTAGATAAGCGAAAAGGATTAATTATTCTGGCATGTACTTATCAATGCTAATTTTAAGCCAATAATATAATTTTTCTTTAAAACATTTGTTTTAGTAGTACAATGTTAAATTCAGTATCTCATATTGTAATTATATAAATACATTTTTTTTTCATGTTGTAAATATACAGCATTTTTACTTTTGATGATGCGTATGTATTTTTATTCATTATTAAGAATTTCAATTTACAACTGGAAATTACGAGAATTTACTTAAATTACGAGATATTATTTTTGGTTGGAATTGTTTTGCGAGAAGTTATTTGAAAAAAAATTCCATTTAAAATCTCAGTTTCACTTAAACATTTGTAAAAAGTACAAAATGTTAATGAAGTACGTAAATGTTTTTTGTTATGAAATTCTAGACTTATATAAGCCGTTAAAAAGAATTAACTATTCAAATTATAGATCAATCTTGAGACTTGAGAAATATCTTAGTAATTGATACATGATCAACAGACAGGAAAGGGCTTATAGGAAAATAGTATACAATTCTGAAAAAAAAGATATATTTAATTGATCATTTTCATACAAAAAATAGAAAGATGCAATTGAGTGCAAAAAAGGGTGTCCCATTGAAAGAAAATAGATTTTAATTTGGATATGACTTTATAGGAATCCATATATCATTAAATATCTTGGAGACATGTAATCAATGAGGCTATTAACAAGGAACTGGAGCATTTTATCTATCTATTCAAATTACTATATAAAACTTGTCAAATTACTATATAATGTTCATAACAGGTATTTCACATTTTACATAATGGGTATATCAAGTAAATATATATTTTATATGTAAACTATAATTAATATATTCTATATATAGTCATTTATCTCTTTCTCTCTCTGGTTAAATTGACTTCAAGACTTCAATAAGAAAAAATAATTTATTATATTTTACGTAATTGTGACTTTGCACTTAACTTTTATCGAAAAAAGTTTTTTCCATCTCTTCCACTCGAGAAAGAAACTTATCTCTTCAAGCCGGATATTTTCAATTTGAAGAGAATTGCCAAGCAGTGTATTTTAATCAAAGAAATACATAAATTCTTTTAAAATTTCCTATTTGTTATTACACAATTTTATTTTTCATTTCTAAAAAAGGAATAAGTTATAAAACAGCCTTTATTTCAATAATATACTTATGTGTAAACTATGTATTTTTTTTTCAGTGATATAGAAGAAGCTTGCAAGGAAATAGAAAGTAGAATTCGTTCTTCTGTCAAAGATGTCATATATTGCGATATTCTGAGTAAAGAAGTAATTGCAAAAGAATACAGCCAACCACCATTTGATGTCATAGTATCAGCTTTAACTTTAGAAAATGTAGCAACTAATTGGGGTTCATATTCTAAATGCCTTGGTCACATCAATAACTTACTGAAGAAAGGGGGAAAATTGGTTATGATTGGACTGACATTAGGAAGTGGTTATACATGTAATGGGCAACCTTTTCACTTTCTTAAAATTAGCCAAGATGAAATAGATAGGGCTCTTCAAGTAAATGGCTTTGGCGACATCAAGTGGAAAACTAAAGTACAGTCAAAAGATATTATTCCTTACCTATGTGAAAAGGTTTACTTTGTATCTAGTACAAAACTTTAAGTTTTTCGCTGTATAATGTTTTTGCTGTTTAATTTTCTATATTTGTATACATATTTCTTATTAACTACTGATTTTCATTGCTTATTAAATAAATTATTAGATTTTTAAAATTATCGATGAATTTTTTTAGACATAACTTAAAAAAAAGGCAGCACCTTAAAAATTCAGCCATATTAAACAATTTAGGATTACGCAACTTAAACAAGTCATTCAGCTTACCTGAGTTATAGAATGGTTAATTCATTATATCATATAAAAGTAGAATGAAAGTTCCAACCATCATTATTTTCTACCGCCTAGAGTAAACAGTGTTTTAAATAATTATTGTCCTAAATAATTGCAATAAAATAATTGAATTGTGCTCCAGAGGACATGTCTGGATAAAATAGTAGTTGAATATTCATTGCATAAAGCCAAGTGATTGTTGGCATAGAATAGAGTGCGCAAATCTACGAACGCAAATTGCAGAAAGGCTGTAATTAATTGGTGTTAGCCCTTCATCAATTTTTGGATAATTCAATATCTGGAATATAATTATTGGATGAGTGATTCTGTCAAGTCAATATCAAATTATTTTAATGCTAATCAAAGTGAAAAAAAATTGTGCTTGTCGCAAAAAGTTGTGTCAAAATAATGTAAATGGTTGCAAATTAAAATAGTTCTTGTTAATTATACTCAAAATAAGTCTTCATTAGGTTAATATAACTTAATATTTTTATTTATCGCATATTATTTTATAATTTTTAGTTAGTTTTTTCTATTATATAATTTCACCTGTTTAACAATATAAGTTGTTCCGTTGTTGTTGGTGTTGCTTATCTTCGTAAGATCAGGCATTTCAGATTAGCTCCAGAAGGCTGTTTATTGCCAAAAAATCTTTAAGGGGATTGGATGTTAAGTCCCTTTTAGAGGTCCAATGCAACCCAGAATATAATCTGATAAAGCTGGATGAGCACTTTTTTTCCAAGTGAGGTGGGTTTTTACTTCCGACTATCAAAGGAAAGACACTTAAGGTGTCAACCTGTTAGACCAGCCAATGCAGTCTGAGAGCGACAGCCACATTTGCTGTCCAGCAGATTTCCAGAGGATGTTTCTATGTACTGTTAGTGCATAGGTAGAATGCGCCATTATGAATCGAAATCTTTTAGTTGGTATATAATTCTTCATAAATAAGCGAAGAGTCAATGGCCTTTTCAATCCTCTTCTTTTAGACTTTGTCCTGGGACATCCAATATTTTTGACGAACAGAAGCTTCTGGCTTGATCCTCTGTATGGTTTTGTTGATAACTTGTTATTGTATATTTAATAATAAATGTATTGTTATTTTGTTTGGAATGTGTACTTTTTTGTGGTCTCTCGTTATCGAGTACGTCAAAAGAAATTATCGAATTTGTCAAAAAATTGCTTGTTTCAGTTTTATTTTATTTTCATTAAACTAGGATGTAATAAAAAATATTATGAGTGCTTTCCCTTCTTCGCAGCAAAAAATTAGTCTGATGAAAACAGTGTAATAGAGAACCAGTTAACTGTACATGCTTCCACAATAGCAATTCTAAGCGGATTGCACACAAGCTGCCCTTTAAAGAAGATGAAATTATGATTGATTCACTGACCTAACATAAAATATTAGGATGGTGTCAATCGATTCGATGAGAAGGATGAATGACACAGTGAGTTTTGTTTAAGGACTAGCCTCATTTTCATTTATCAAATTATAATTGCTGAGTAAAAGTTTAAAATGTCTTGCAAATAGAAGCAACCAAATCTTAAATTACTGATATCATCAATCAATATCTAGGATATAATTGATAATGCATGTAAAATTGATACTTTTACTTTTTTGTGAGTTTAAAAATTAAAATATAAAGTGATAGAAGGCTTATATATTTCAAACAGATTTGAAAACTCAAAAGCGTGGTATTATTTATAATTATCTTAACCAAATTATGGATCAAACATTAAACTTTTTGCTTTAATTTAAATTACATTCATTGAAATTTCTTTTTCACAAGTAGCAATTTACAAATTAAGCGCGAAATTTTCGATCATGAAACTTATTATTTTTTTTAAATTACTTATAGGAAGCCCCGTAATTCTCTGGGGGCTTTCTATCGGATAAAGATTATCTATTTGATAGCATTCTTTTGAACTGATCTGGAATAACAATTTTTAAGAGTAAACAAGTTGCACTTTTTTATTTTTCTTAATTTTAATAGCGTGACCAAATTTATTTAACACAAAGAAGATTATGGCCTTAAATTGTTTCCGGCATTTAAGTTAAGCTATGATTTTATAATATTTTACAGGTTGTTACTTATTTTTTAAGTTAATATAATATTATTAATAATATTTTAAGAATGACAATAACAATATAAAGATAAAATAATTTAAGCAAGTAAGCAAATATATAGTCATTTCTTAATTAAATTCAATGACTTCAATAATTATTGAGTATTCACAAAAATATTAGATTATAATTTATAAATCAGCTCAGCTTCTTAAAATGTATGCATGCTATTAAATCAGAGGTACTGAATAAAACTGTGGTATACAAATAAATTAATTACGAATATAAGTATAGATATTTAACAGTAAGACAATACATTTTGCTATAGTAAAAAGATAAAAAAAAATCTAGTGCAGCAAATTTAATTAATAACTATCTTTGGAGAATAATTTTCTAATGGAGAGGATATAAATTCTAATCATAACTAACAAATTATGTTAGTTATGATTAGAGTTTAAAATAACTTATGACTTAATAAAGAACTGTATGCTCCTTTAAGACTCTTAAATACTTGCTGAGTTTTAATTTCATGAGAGTTTTCATAGACAATGAGTCATATTCTTATTTCACAAGGAAGAAAACTTTGAAAGCTTCTGAGCATCCATCCAATAGATGTGCATGCAGAAAGCAAAAATGTCAACTCCATACTCGTCATACATCTGAATTGTTCAACAGCAAAAAATGTGATTTGCTGCAAAAAATGTGATTTATTAAGTATCAACGGATCCTAATTGAATGGATTTCGGCTCCATAATTAAAAAGGTTTAAGTTTGTTATACTGCACTTTAATTTCCGGTGAGTAAAAATAGTAATTTTTATGTGTTCTAATATAGAAAATCCTGAAACTACACAAACAAATCCCTGATAGACGAGCATACAGAAGGCATAAAAGCAGCAACGTCTATCTCCTGTTGTTCAGCAATAACTAAGATCTATGTTTTACCACTAGACTCTGATGAACTTCTATTGAATACAATTGGAAGATACTAAATGTTATTGCTATCGCTTATAGACATAGGTAACGATTTCCTATGACATTTAACATTTCAGTCAAGAATGGCCAATATCTATGACGATTACTGATGGTTGACATTTGTAGTTACGGACACTAAGATTAAAACCTCAATTTCAATTTACTTTGGTGAAGTCACAAAAAGATTGGTAATAAAGTTTATCCTGTTTGGAAATTTTTCAAAAATTGGTCAGTTAGCACAGTAACCTTCTACTTGTGTATCGCTCACATCATTTCACCGAAAGAAAAGCTGAAGTTAGTTTTCAGAATATTTATTTGAGAGCTGTTCTTTTTACGAATAAGTTCATGATTAGCATCTGAGCGATATTAGATTTTCAACTTTTGATTGGGGAGAATATTTGAATCAAACATTAGTAAAAGAGGTTAATATAGAAGAAACAGTATTTATTTTGAAATGATACATAGATTTTCATGCAATTCTATATATGCAGATCAGTGAATATTTATACCCTTTATAAATATTATTCGTAATCCTTTAATATACATTTATCCCTAAATGAAAGGTAATAATTTTCCCTAACAGAAAAATATCGCTAGGCAGAGCATATCTTTGACACCTCGTACTGTATAACCTAACTGTCAAAAATAATTGTACGCATTTGAACATCTATCCACAATTTTGCATTGATGAATTTTTACAAAAGAAAAAACCTGAAAAAAATTCAGAAGCCCTACACAGACAGATGCGCATGTAGATATCAGAAACACAAATTCATTAGTCCATTGTTCCACTACGGCTAGTATAAAATCTGAGAAATTTCATTTTGAATTACATAGTCGTCATAGCACCATGCCACAATGACACTGCAAGCGTGTTAGCTTATAGATGTAGATGTTATTAATATTTTAAATTTGATGTTTAAAACAAAATGAAAAATATTTAGCCAAACACAAACCATAATCAAAATTAGGAATAAAATGCAAAAATTCAGTTTTAATATACATTTATTCAAATATAAACGTTTCTTAATTTTTAAAACATTTTACTCAAATTTTCAACTTTAGAAAGAAACCATACATAGTATATATAATAGTGTGTGTGTGTGTGTGAAATGTCTAAACATACATATTATATTATGATCTATTTGAAACATTACACAAATTTTAAGACATAAATTCGTTTATGTTGAAAGAAATTAGAGTACACTAATCTTGTTTACATTACTTTCACTAAAATTTTAAAAAATAAATAAAAATTGCTTCGTTAATTTTTATTGAGCAATTTACTTCATTAAATGTATTTATTATGTTATACAAATTAAAATTGCACATGTGTTATTTATTCCTAAGATTTTATTAAATGCGCAAATGCGTTTTAGCTTTTACATATATTTACTGTGGATGAATCAAATTTAAATGCCAGAAAATTAATGTATAAATATTTAATATATAATTTTTTGCCTTTTATTGAAGAACATCTTTGCATTAGTTCACATAAATATTCTCCTCATTAGAGAGAAAAGAAAAAAATATGTCTATATATATACTATTTTTATTCGCAGAGAATGATTTATAGTGAATTCAAGGTTATGTGTGTGTTACAGTTTTGTGAAACTTTCCTACCTTAAAATAATATTAAAATCCCTATTTATGATTTAAATTAATTTTTCAAATTATTATTTTAATTTCCCTATTTATTTGCTCTAACAAGAATTTTTTTTTATTTATAGAAAAATAAATAATTTATTTACACATACATAATAGCTTGAAAATTGTATTCTCAGTATTCACATTTATTTTCATACAGAATTTCATCTTATTGCTTAAACATAATTAGTTGTTATAGAAGCTATTATATATTTAACCGTTACGTTTGGCATTCAACCGAATCATTACTCAAGGTTTCCGATTATGAGTGGACTTTGTTTTTAACCAAAAACATTTTGCTTGGATGTAATTATATTATCGAATTAGAATGCGATCCAGCAGTTTTGTGTGAGCATTCTTAATTTAAAGAGGGAATTCCTTCAACACTTCTTCTTGAATAAATTATCATCTAACCCGTCAAATTCTTAAAAAGCTTTTCTAAATTTACTTCGAAATTTATGAAATGAAATCCGACCGTTTTCATTCGCAAAAGAAAGGAAGAAATAAATAAAAATGAATTAAATAGATTGCACTTTTGGGAAGGATTTATGGCGTCTAAAAAAAAAAATATTTATTTTCAATACCACAAAAATATTCCAATAATTATGATTTCAAAGCATTTAAAGTAGAGAAATAAAAATTTATTCACCGAGAAAGATATTATGTAACTTATTCGTCTTTGCGGTTTTTTAACTACTGATAAAAGTGACATTAATAAAATGGATTTTATTTAGTTATGAATTATCTATTTAAATTAAATTAATGATTAGTTTACATAATTTTAATTAAATTTTCTACTGACATTTTTATTAAAACTTGTGAAAAATAATTTAATAGGAATAAGATAAGAAATTGTGTGTGTATAACCTGTTCTTGCATCAAAATTAATAAAACTTTGTTAAAAATATGTTTTAATGTCCATATATATATTTTTAAGCAAATTATAAATCTCAGTACTGTTTATCATTGATTTTTCATACAGATGAGATTCAAAATGTCTCTACTAATATTGATTTTTTGAACATTAATTTTTTTCTTTTAAATATAATCTCAGTGACAGTTTACTTTAGCTTTTTTGTCAATTATTGGACAAATCAACATTAGCGCCGTGTTCTTTTTAGGGAGGATTTGATATAAAGTACACAAAACGATTCTCTGAATATTCATTTGAAGAGAACCTAACAGACGTACCATTCTGTAAGCATCAGAGAAATCCTGAGTATAACGTTGAATTTCTTCCTTGCTCATGTAGGGACAGCAGAATCAATAACATCATTCTGCTGTATCTATATGACCAGGAATGAAAAGGAAAAGTATCAGTTCACGAATCCTATGTGCGATGATTCTGGCTAAGATAGTTAGTCGCTTAATTGTTATTTTTTTGCAAAGGGAGGCTAAATTAAATTCCTATATTTTAAAGTGAATTCACTTTAAACTGTAAGAATCGGTTGAATTCAGAACTAATGTAAGCAATCCTCTCCCGAACTAGGAATTAAACCCATTAATTGTTGAACTAAAGGCGAGAGCTCTAACCCTTAAATTTTTTCGAAGAACGTGAGATATTAAATTATTTCTAGGATAACGCACACAATCGCACAGAACTGTACTGGTCGGCGATTATCTGGGAGATGTATTCATCGTATGGTATGGCCACCGATATCTAAAGACTTCTCCAACTGAGCATTTTTGGAATACTATTAAGAAAAGTTATAGTGTGTGTATCGATAACCATCGACAACCTTCCTTCAACCCATTAAAACTGGTGATTTTGGAGGAATGAGAATCATTACCACAATCAATAATCAATACTTAATTATTAATGTAAAATTTCGCTATGAAATTTGTCTTGCTGTACAAGGTACCCAAATCTTTTTTGACTTATTACCACTATCTGCCTTACTACATAAAGTGTTTGTATACCAAATTTTCATGCATTAAACCTATATTTTAGTCTAAATATCTCCTTTCTTATGTTTGTGACTTTAATTTTAAACATCAATGTGAAACAGACGCTCGTTTTTATGAATATCTAGTTTACGAACACTCACGATTTTACGAACTAGTGGTTGGTCCCATAGACACATAGATAATTTTAATACTCATTCATTCTCAAGTATTGCAAAATCTCTTTCTTTGTGAGCCTATTTTCACACTTTTTTTGTTTGCGTTCATTTTTTTATACCTGATTCGTTTTTCTAATTTTATGGTTGAAAAACTTGAATTCACGATTTCATTTGAGAAACGTGAATTTTTCATATTGAGGATAGCAATGAAACTGGTCTGCTGATGTTTAAGCCCCAAAATATTATTTTTAAGCAATTTGTGTGGATTTTCCCTTTTTCCATCCAATCTAATTTCCATCGTAGAAACTGATTGTACCATACATTTGTGTACAATCAATGCCTCAAGTGCAAATGTAGATAATTTTTTAAGGAATGATCATGGTTTGAAATCATCTTATAAAATTTATCTTTTAGTCCCATTGCACTGGTTAGTCTATACTTGGAATGATGCTAAAGAAATAATGATACCTTTTTTAGTTTGTTATCTATTAGGTGCATTGCACTTGTTAGTCTATATTTGGAATGATGCTGAAGAAATAATGATAGCTTTTTTATTTTGTTATCGATTAGGTGCATTGCACTTGTTAGTCTATATTTGGAATGATGCTGAAGAAATAATGATACTTTTGTTATTTATGAAGTAGGTCTTATGAAAAAAACCACCTTACCCGAAGAAATCTAATAGCACTTGACGACTCGAATGTAGGTGAGTTATACAGAAACAGGCTCCAACAATTGTATGTTACAAATAGCACAATAAAGGATTATATGGTTTTCATCTAAACGTGCTGTATTTTAATGTCATAAGTTCAAATGAAAGGTTATATGGAAAATGCTTTTCAAAACATTGCTATATACTAGAGTTTTTGAAATAACGAAGACTGGTGACTGTTTTAAATGAAATGCAGACAGAAGGGCGGGCATCATATATTTTATAATTTTATTTATCATTCATATATTTTAAAAACTTGCGTTCTTTTACGATTGGCATCTTTCACAACCCTACCACAAAATATACCTAAGCAAAACCCTATTTTCTTTGTTTTTTTTATGAAGACTTGTTTTCTAATTAAAGTGAAAAATGCATGCTTGCTAGTTTAATTCCTTAAAAGTAGAATGCTTTCAAAATTCATTTATTTTTTTCATTTGTTACTTTATACCTAACATATATTAATTTAGTCTAATTTAGTAACACAATGCGTCATTGAATAATGGTATGTTTGTCATTATTAGACATGGGAGCTAGAAATAAATTTAACTCAGTTGCAAGAGAAACATTATAAAGTACGCATTGGAAGTTAATAATCGCATGATGATGATTAGCATTACAATGAATCGATGATCCTTAATCCGAATAATGAAATGCTCCTTTTTTAGAAATAACCATTTAGCTATTCATTCATTCAGCTTTTATGGAATGGGTGAATGTGTTTTAATTCACAAAAATTTCTCAATGGAAATAACATTTTGCTACAGTTAGTTAACATTTATTAATAATTTCACAAAAATTTAAAATTAATTTTTATCTATTGTACACAATTATAATTCAGATGTGACTTTCAGCATCTCTTTTAGAAGTGCCAACAAAATTCTAATAATATAAAAGCATTAGAATGGTTAAAAATAAAGCACATTGTGTTAATTATTAAAAGGTATTTTCTGATTAAATTTTTTCACTTAAAATTCATCCAATTTAATCATTTAGTGAAAAATAAGACACACAATTTATATATTTTGCCTTTGACAATATATTTCAACTTATCGTTGAAAACATCTGTGATATATGAAGCTCAGGTTGACGCCAGAGTTGCAATTATTTGCTTTCTATTTAAAATGTGCTTTTATGTCATGTACATATTTTACTTGAGTATTAATTTGAATACAAGAGTATGTTATAAAATTGTTACATTATTCACACACCCCTTAAGTTTTAATTAAGATATTATGAGAAAAGTTATCTTAAGCAGAACTGTGCAAAAGTAATCATTGATTTAGTTTCAAGAAATGGATTTATAAGAAAATAATGTCCTCTTATATAATAATCCTTTTACAGAGTAAAAATAAGTAAAATAAATATCTTTTATAAATAGTAAAAAAGTAACCTCGCAGACGAATAATCCAAAACTAATATTTTCATATACATTAATCAAATTTTCATTATATTTTCTTTGAATTCTTGACAGTCATCATTAACGAAATTTTTGTGACAGTAAAGGAAATCCTTATTTATTCAGACACTATATATCGGTAGGAAAATGTGTCGTTGGAGAATAATTCCAAGTGAAGTGATTTTTAAGACGTTATGAAATGAGGATTTGAATTTTCTACATGAGAAATAGCACTTTGTAGCTGACAGTCTAACTGTGCATTTTTTATACACCACATAAGTTACCTTCTTGGAGGACTTCTATAAGTAGTGAAAATTGTTATATATATATATATATATATATATATATATATATATATATAACTATGTATTTAAATAATTAACAAAAGTAATTATAATTTTTATGTAAAAAAATAATTAACTAGAATAAAATTTAGTCAGATTTCTTCTCTCGAGTTTTTTGTTTCTTTAATTCTTTCTCAGGAACATCTAAGCTATTGCTGAATTCCTCACTTAAGCAGGAAATTAATTACTTGTTTAGATCACTCAGAAGTTCTTGTGGTTTAATGATATTACAATCCGGGATAAAAAGTTAATATTTAAGATTCCTGCTCGTTTACATTTATTTTAACATTCAAATACTTTTTCTCTTCAACTTGCAATGAACAATTTTACGGTGGTTAGAATAAAGAATTCAAATCTGATTTAAACTTTCAGTGTAGAAAATGATAATTTAATATGAATTATCATTTCTCAGCTCAAGGGTCACCCTGAAGTTTTCAAGATACGTGTAGGTAAGAATTGTTTGAAAAAATAAAGAAAACGATTTGATTTATAAATCTGAGCTATTTTATCAGAGTAGATGATTTTTTATCAGTAAACTGAAAACGTTTTTTTTTAAAAAAATCAATTTTAGACAAAAATAATACTTAAGTTGATATCAAAGCATTAAGGTTCTATTTTTTGATTTTAATGTGAGATTAAACCAATAAAAATGCATTCAACATTTACAGGTACTATTCATAAATACGGTTCTTGTCTTGAAATTAAGCTCTTGTCTGAGCTTATTTTTCTAACTTATCTAGTACAAGTTTGCTAGTAATCAAAATAATGGGAACACGTGTGAATAAAAATTTAATTTTTAGACTCTCCATGAAGATATAGGAAAGTTTCAAAAGAGATGCTCTGGAAAATATGGATTCCTTATTCAACATTGTCAAATAGACAATAGATTTCAGTTTTTTGAAATCAAGGTACTGTGGAGGATGAAGAAAAAATTTACTTTATTCCGTATTCATCAATCAATAATTGAACAAGAACTGATGCATAAATCGTACCATTATCATACTGAAATATATCATCTCTTTGCAACTTAAGAAATACTTGGTCCCTCAAAACGTCTATGTACTCTCCTCAGATTCTCTTTTTAAGTATTATGATTCAACCAGCAAAACAAACAAAAAAACGGCTACTTATACTTTCACATATCCTCCATATTTGATAGTTTGAAGACAATGGCGATCATATTCGGCTTTATGTTGTCTAGCGCTTTTCGTAGAAGTTGTATATTAAATCTTAATACATATTTTAGGACTTTCGCCGCATTGTAGATTACATTTGAAATAAATGGTTGGATCAAATAACTTGGGAATTAGTACATTGTTGTAATGTTCTGATTACGAGTTACCTTCAAACTATTATTATTATACTTGAGTATACAAATGCTCATTGACCAACTGTCTTGCACTTATTAATTGGCCAAATTTTATGGCTTTGGCATCGTAGATAACATTTGAAATTAAATGTTATAACAAATGACTTGGAAACTATCATGCTGTAAGGTTTTGATTATGAAGTCTCTCATAATTACAATTATTGATGTTAGAGAAGCCAGAGCCTGATTAACCGGTGTAATCACTTTTGGTGAAAGTTATTTATTTTTAGACATTGTAATTATTTTTGTGGTGCATCACTTTCTTTTACTCAGTTTCCTCATTTTTTACTATTTTTCTTTGCGAATTTTGTTTTGGTACACTGTGTGTTGTTATGACTTTAGATACTACCTCTAAAATTGCTTACAAAAATGAGATGTTTCCGTCACTTCTGCTCTAGCCACTCGGGACAATTTATCGCTGAAATTCTGATACGTTTGACATTTTACGTTTTAACAAAAATGTCAAAAATATACAATTTCATTAACACTCTTTCCTTAAACCCTTATCTTTTCATATTATAAAAATTGAGTTAAATTTATATTTGAAAACTTATGAAATTTATTCCTAAATGTCACTTTGTCCCCAAATTTTCTATTATTTTGATGGCAACTTGTATTTAGCGACCAAAAAAATATTTAAATTTTTGTGTTCAGATAGAGAAACTTAATTTCAAATCCAATGCACATTCAACTGATTCCTAGTTCCGCTGAAATTAATGAAATTAAAAACGTTTTTGAACTTCAATAGATGATTTAATCTTGAAACTTTGCTTACGAAGTTTCTTCTTTAAACTAACAAACAGGATTAAAACTATATTAAATTTTCAAAACTTATCAATCTTAACCACGAGGTTTAATGGTTGATTCATTTTAATTCACTGATGTTCAATTTGGCATCTACCATCTGGTTAACAGATATGAAAATTAACCAGAACTAACTGGACCATTCAGTTTAGTTTAAGTCACTTAATTCATGAGCAAGTGGACTGCTCTAAAACAAACAGCCTAATGTGTTTTTTTGCGGAAGGGTTCAGGTTCAATACTAGGCGTATTTGAAAAAAACTTACATATTTAGAGAACTTTTATACACTTACTAAGACAAACTTACGTCATTGAAAAAGACCCACGCTTAATTTATGGGAACTTTTCCTTTGAACTATAAGCAAAGTGGGTTAAGAAATCTAAAAGCAGTCTTTGGCAATCAGGCAGTTAATTAGGTAATATAAAATATCGTTACAATCCGTTATAAAATACCGATTTTGAAGGGAGAAAATATATAGCCCTTTTCATAAAACATATATTGATTTGTGGATATAATAAGTGGATTTTGAATTTTGCAATGATTTATATTTCATTCCTCCATACTTCCTGATTCAAATTCTCAGCAAGAATAGTATTTCGCATTTGTTTCATCAGTCTTGACATTGTGATTCAAGTCATACGATTGGATTCAACAAAATTTCAAATTTCGATGGTTTTGGCATTTAATAATCTATGTGCATTCAAAGTCACCATTAACGTAACACAAAACCTCTCAAAAACATAAATTTCATGGGTTTAATGATAATTTTTAGAATAAAATTGTGAGTTGACTGATCCTGTGATGATATTGCTGATGAAACGAAATTTTTCTTTTTGCGCAGATGTTAGCCAAGAATAGTTACTATTGATTCTTCATTTGCAGTTTTACCAACTTAGTTGGAACTATATTAAAATAATTAAATAGTTTTCATAAATTATTAAGCCTATATATTCTTTAAAATTTATATAAATATGTATTATATATATTATATGATATACCTTGTATATATATTATATGAGAGTGTCTACGTATATATGTATACAATAAATATAAAATATTACTCCACAAATTTTATTTAAGCCATGAAAATTTTTTTGTAAAATAAATTTATAAAATATATGTTACATATAATTTTTATCATTAAAAATACAGAGAATTTAATTTAAAACTTTTTGTTACGAAATAAATTCAAAGTTTTGTGCTGGAAACAAAGTAGACTTTTTCACAGTTAGGAACAATATCTTTTGGTTGTTCCTTGGTTTTCCACTTAATGTCACCAAAGCCATTTACTTCAAGTGCTTTATGTATTTCTTCTTGTTCAATTTGAAGGAAGTGAAAAGCTTTTCCATTGCATGTATAACCATTACCTATCGTCAACCCAATCATAACCAACTTTCCGCCTTTTTTCAGTAGGCCATTGATGCGAGCAAGGCACTTAGAATATGAATCCAAACTGCCGGCTACATTTTCTAACGTTAGAGCTGATACTATGACATCAAAGGGTGTTTGGCTATATTCTTTAGCAATCACTTCATCATTGAGAAGATCACAGTGTATGACATCTTTAACAGAAGAACGAATTCTCTCTTCGATTTCTTTGCAGGCCTCTTCTGTGTTACTGTAATTAGAACAAAATACAGATAATCATTAGCAATTATGATTGATTGTTTTAATTGCACAAAGACCAAAAGAGAACAAGCTGTACCAAACTAAGGAAATCATTTTACCAGTTCTGTTAGATCGTATTTGGAAGGCAATAAAAAGTAAATGTGGAAATTTATGTAATTAAAATGTATAAGAAATAGCAAAAAGTATAAAAGGAAGTAAAAACATTAATAAGGATTAGTAAAAATTCAAATTATTAAAATTCATATCGAAGTAAAAAAATCAATTGCTGATAAAAATGCAAAAAGAATAGGATGGAAAAGTTCACCAATTCAATCTCGCAATGATAAAATGTTATTCTTTAAAAAAAGTAAAACGCCGATGATTTAAAATAAAACAGATTTTTAAAATGTGATAAATGATATAAGGTTCGACAAATGTCTGATAACAGGGAGTCATACTGTATAAAAATAAGCACTTATGGGTAAAACGTGTGTCCAATGTGAAAATGAGTCAATTGAGGATCAGCTCTTTGCACTGGTAAAACTGTATAGGAAGTGATGATAGATGAAACATTATAACGTTTCTTTGTGACTTGCATGGACCACAAATTTTGCTAAATAAAGAGGAAAATATTTTAATGAAATATTTGACATCTGTATAAGGCTGTATATGAAGTTGCTCTTTGATAAAATATGGACATTTTTCGCATTTGCATCCGAAATATAGTTACTTAAAATTCCTATATGTTCCAGAAATCAAAACATTAAATCCCTTATTGCTTAGAGAAATCCTATTTTTTTTTTATAAAATCAGCGACACTTCGGTGACAGTCATCAAAATTTTCCAATTGATCTACAATACTTTTGCTATTAGTATAAAATCAAAATGCACATTCAGATTTATAATTTATTTTATATAAAACCATCTTGATTGCTATTGCCTCAGCAGTACATGAAGGGGAGACATATGGAGGCATTAATTGCATGTGGTATCTCCAATGATACTACCGCAACCAACATATTGAACTGTTCTAGAAATATCTGCGTAAATTGGCAAACAAAATGGTAGCTGTGAGAACCAAAGATCTGTTAGAAAGCAATCGAAACTGTAACCATTTTGCTTAAGGTTACAGTTTCGATTGCTTAAAGGACGTAAAGGACGAACGGTTTTAATGGATTAACGGTTATTTCTGGACAACACAAGACTGAAAACCGCATATATGATTCTGAATGTGATTACTGCCTTAGAAGGGAAACTTCTTATTATTCTATTCCCCAGACACCTCCCCAAGTGATTGTCACTTGAGTCTTGTGTTGGACAATCACCTGCGAACGAGATGGTTCCTTGATACTGAAGAGATCTAAACAGGAGTGGCCCATTTTTGGCTTTTAAAAATAGGGCATTTTATTGCTACGGTATCCATGAGTTTGCAGATCTAGAATTTTTATGGTCAAACAGCGAGAAAGCTTTTCTGGTTACTCAATATATTAAATATTTTTTTTTATTTCTAATGGCGGGCACCCTTAAGCAAGTAAGTAACATTAGCCCATTTGCCGCAACAAGGCCAGAAACTGCTACTCATTTTATCGTTACCTGGTGGACACCTGTGAACCAAGTCACGGAGGTAAGAGTAGCATCGCCCACGCCACACCATCACAAACCCGTTTATAGGGTGAGCCACATTCATCGATCATCTAAGGAAAGGATAAGAAACACAGAGATAGAAAGAAAAAGTACATCCATGCCCAAGCTGGGATTCGAACCCAGGTCCTCCCCATCCGTAGTCAGTTACGTCAATATATTAAATATATTTAAAAAAAAATCGAAATTGCAATATTTAAAAATTTTCCTTAGTGGCTTTAAAATGAAAAAAATGTTGGAAATTTCGAGTTTTTATTTAAATATTATATTAGAATTAAGATAATTTAAAGTTGAATATAGAAGTTTATTATTTGCCATAATATGTTTACATTCAAAAGAAGATTCCATATTTTCAACATTCCTGACATCAAAGATTTATTAAAGTATTTTATGCTTTGTTAGATTTTTGTTTTAAAAGACTAACTAAGCATATTTAACATCAATAAGTGTGTATCATTTATGCATAGGAAAAAATGTTTTAGAAAATCTAATTCTTATAGAATAGTTTAAAACAGGACATTTATATTTTCATTGATTTTTTTTTCAAAGAAACTTAGTAACTTTATTTTCAATAAGCATTTACCAACACATACACACAGTAATATTTAAACTAAATTTGTTTTCCACATTTTCGTAATTGATATATCAGTTTAAGTGGTTTCGAAGGGCACCCCGAGGAATCAGGATCTCAATGATTCAACATGGCTTAGGGTGTAATCGGTATTCTTAGAATTCATCTAATCTCATGCTTGAATTATCCCTATTGTTTTCTAATCTCTCGACGTGTCTAGTGAAGGAGGCAATTTTGGGGCAAATTCTCCGAAAGATATTGAGGTGTGATATAAAAGTGCTTGTGACAAGACATTGAGTGAGTTGCATGACCTATGAAGAAAACACAGCTGTGTGTTTTCTGCTTTTTATCAATTAGGTTTACCAAGTTACCTAAATTTTTTTTAATTAGCATCATAATTTTATTTTATTTTTTGAGTATTGTAGCCAAAGAATTAAAAAATTTCTTATTGTGTAATTTATTTGCTAGTTCTTTCCTTTTTCGTAATAAATAAGAAGCTTCATTATTTTCAAGCTGAAACTCTGATAAGAATTCTCGAATTCAACAACTTTAAATCACTCATAGCATTTTAGTTATCTGTTATTTAAAATTATAGTGATCTGAACTAATAAAGTATTTGATATCACCGACAAAGTTTCGGTACCAAGTACTGAATATAAATTATTGTATTTAAAGAAATTCGCAACTCACGAGTTTAAAATTACTCTTTTTTTGTAAAAATTCTAACTTATTATTTTCCATGAAAGGAAAGCTCTAAAACTAATTTTAAAATTAGAAATTCATTAGGATGAATTTCTGTGTGGGATCATCCTTTTTTTCAGAGGTAAATAAAAAAATACCGGAAAGGAAAAAAAACATGTTTTTATTGTATCCCCATTGATAAGAATATGTTAGGGTGATGCATACAAATAAAAAAGATTTCTTTGTTTTGGTTTGGTGCTTATAACATGAACGCTGCATTTAATTTAACAGATTTCTACAGTTTCCTAACACATTAGTAAAAAGTTACAAACAAAGAAGGAATATAATTAACTTTGACACACATGTTATTGAACTTTGAAGTTTCTTCGAGAAAACTAATAAAATCAAATGTTTTTAAGGTTATTTAAATATATACAAGAAATGAAAGTTATTAGTATTCAAATGATAGAAAGAAGTCACCACAAAAATAAAAATGTCACCTTTCTAATTAAATAAATCTTATTTTAGACAAACTCATTAAATATTTTTGGGCCAAAAATTACTTCTCTATTTAATTTGAAGCATTCATTATTGTTATGGGCATTTGATAATTGCATTTCTTCTATACAATTTTTTGCTGTCTCTTTTTATATAATTTTATCTTTATTGTCAATATTTTATATTCTTAATTTAGTTTCAGTAAACATAAATTGGACACAATTGACTCTAGGAACAAATGTTATAGGGTGAAGATTATATTAGTTCAGAATTTTGAAGAAATAACTTATAATGCTGACCATTCAAAAGGCAACATCATCATCCAAGATCAGCAATATCATCAATTATACAAGAATCAAATGATTTAAATTACAGCTTCTTATGTATAGTATGGTATGGTGATGACAAAATCAATAGTTAGTGAATCGCTATTGTTGGTTATAATTGCTGACACACGCATCAATAAAGAAATACAGACTTTGGATCTTGAGGTATTGCACTCTAGCATACTTTTAAAGTAATTTTGCTGTTATCTGACTTTTCTGTTGTGCAGTGGTTCGTAATAAGACTGAGATCCATCAATGACAAACGCACAATGTACCTGTTAGTGCAGTTGTGTAACAAAGTGGGTACAATCGATCCTGTTGGCTCGCCGTTTTCACCTACATTGTAGATCCATATCGCAGTAGCTTGACTTGTTCAGGATGATCATCAATTTCTCTGAAGGATAATCGGCACCTATAAGTTGCTATTATTCTTCCGTAGAACCCATAAACTCTCCCTGAAAATCTAGAAGACTTTTACGAGGAATAGTTAAACGCTTACCCCACCCTCAAAAGAAAGAAAATAGTGCGTGAAAACAATTGCTATATTTTAAATTGACAATTTCTTTCTACTCCTTCTGTATGTCTTTGCAAGTACCAAAACAGTGATCTGTGATATGCATACTTGCAAACAATTTAAATTTCATAAGATTTGCATGTTATATTTACTTTATTTGAAATTTAGTTCATGAATGATGAAACGTGAAATTAGCTCGAATCGTTTCAGTAAAGCTTCTAAAATAAAAAAGAGCTTGTTTATATCACCCACAACAATGATACATAAAATACTATAGTGATATAAAAGTATGATAATGAGATAGCAAAATTTCTTTCAAAGTATTAAAGTATAAAAACCCGAATTGAATTGTGCATAATGGCGAAAACGATCAAATTCATTATGATACGTAATCCAATATTTTATTCAATATATTAATCTTTAATGCATTTTCATATGAATATTAAACATCAAGGACAAAAGATATCAGAACCAAATAAGCCATATTTCTCAAGATACAGATGTCAGTTGATTGAAAGTAGTTTTTATGTAAAGTAATGAGAAGACGTTTAAGTCTTGTTTACTTCACCAATAACAGTTATTACTTATTGGAAGTAAAAAAAAATTACTTTCAATAAGCAATGACTTCTCTACATTGAATGAAACTTCAGATTTATTATTAAAGAATGGCCACATACGCGAGTTCCATGTTGTCAAATGATTGATTGGATTGTAACAGTGGATGATTTATTCTAAGGTAGTCATTTTACAAGGTGCGACAAGATACCTTCGAAGACGTGGAGAAAATGCATCCAGGAAAGCAAAGATTCCAACGATTTTGCAAACTATAAAACATTTTAGAAGATTTTTATAAGGCTTCCGATTATTCAAGTCAATTCAATTGCTATCACTTACAATACCTGAAGGAGAATAACTACCGAAATCTTGACATAACAATGGTTAGTCAATGTAGTTCTTTTTTTAAGCCTCATCAAATTTACATTATATGTCAATATATTTGAAACATTACTGTGTTGCAGGACTTATTTGAATGTGAAGTAATAATTTTAATCTTCCCCCGAAATTAATTTAATCATTAGAGGATGGAAAAGATTTTTCAAATAGTGTTCATATTATTGATTTGTCAATTTCAATCTTACTTGCAATGTTCATTTCGCTATTCTTTATTGCACATTATTCCGAAATTAACACTAATATATTTTATGTAAGACTTTCTGAAGTTATTAATCGTGTCTTATTGTTATAAATGCATCGTACAAATATTATTCCATTAGAATAATTCATTCTTTGTGCTAAAATTTTAATAGCTTGAATTTTAATTCTTTTTCAAAAATAGCAGGAACAAAAAAATAGGACTTGGTCAATTTTCTTTTTAATTTAATTTGTTTTTTCAATTTTAGTTGATCAGAACTGATACAATATTTTTAATTTGTGGGTTTTAACTTAGAAGTTTAAGCAATTAGCAATTTTTGGATTCTTGTTTGAATGTTTTAATTAAATTGCAAGAACATTTCTTTATTGAGTGCAAAAAATTGAAAGTCTTTTTAAAAATTATTAGTTGACGAAACATTCAATATTAATACATTTTTATAAATTACTTATAATTCATATTTTTTATTTATATGAAATATTTTTTACTTATATGAACACACAAAATATGTTTTTAAAAAAGATTAGGAGGTTGAATACAATGATCCTCAGATATTTTTCACTTGGTCAGAAAATCGGGTGTTTTGCTACCAATTTATTTCGGATATATTCAATTTTATTCACTTCGCATATTAAAGATTGCTTTAACGGTTTTAATTTTAACATTCCATTGCATTGGTTGAATGATAATTATATTCATCATTTATTTGTATAAATAAAAAAACTCAAACCATAAAACAGAAATAAATAAAAATATTAAAAGGCAAATGCGAACATTAAAAGAGTAAATTCGAAAATGAAATTCAAAGTTAGCCAAATCATTCACAGTTAACGGAATAATAATTGTTTGAATTATGATTTTTGTTTTGAAATAAAATACTTGTTAATAGTATAAATTTTAAACTTTCTTCAAAATCCATTTCCTCTTTTTAATTTATGGCAGTTGAAAACTTATGGTTTTTTACATACCTTAAAGCTAAGAACTTGGCTACTTAGAAATAATTTAATTCATATTTTATCAATATTTGTGTATTTGTCAGAAATCTTCAAATTAGTATTAAATTTTACACAAAACACTATATTTCTAATTATTATTTGAAAAATATCAACTAACTGTGTCTTGATAATGATTTCGATTGTTTCAGTCTAGGTAGAGATTGTGTAACTTGAATCATTGTAAAATGAGATCTGATTGAAAATGCGTTAAAAATAATAAGTTGAAAATATTGAAAAATTAAAAATTTTATTCCAAAAATATTAAATAACTTTTTATTGAAAGATTTATACCAAATTTTACAAGTATCACATACGTTGGGTGAAAAAAAAATCTCTATAAATACCTTATATTAAATTTGTTGATAATAATATGACATTTTTCGTTTAAATTTTCTGGAAATTATCAAAGGGAAACATTTTCTGTTGTTTTATTATTTCTAATAAAAGTTTCATTTTGAAAATTTATTTAAAGTTACAAATTTATAAAAAAAATTTTAGAGTTTCATTTTAGAAAATTATAAAATTTTTCATCTTATTAAGCAAACTCAGCATTCTGGGATAAAATACCAAGTTTTAGATTTCCTGATTAAAACCATAGCACTATCATCGTTTTTTTTTTTTTTTTAAATCTCAGATAAACAATTTATAAACGATTTAAGATATGCTTTTTTTGTTAAAATAGTTTTTAGAAAAATTTCATTTTAGAAAAATAAAATCATAAAAATAATCTTCTAAAATCAAAAAATCAATCTTCTAATAATATAATTATGGTTTTAAATTTTACATTTTTTTAACTTCCTAAATACATTTATAAAAATAGAATATAAGAAATTTAATTATTTTATATATGTGCGAATAGGGCAGATTAGCATTGAAACGCAATACTTGTATTGCTTCAAAAATAAGACAATACCATTAAGACTTCAATTGGAAATAAGTTATTCTGAACCTCAATTTCAATTTATAAAAAATTAAAACAAAAATTTATGTATATAAAAGAATTTACTTTCGTTTTTCAGCTTTGGCTACCATTCTGATAAAAGTTGTCCAGTCTTGAGCGCTTGGATCTTTCTTCAACCATTTACGGAGCTCTTCTAAGTTGTCTTCCAGGAAATCACTCAGAATTATGTTTGAGAAGTATAAAGAAGCTGTTCCCATGTTGTGAACAATAGGACCACTAGCCAAATCTAGCAGTCTATCTCCTGTGAATTTCTCTGAAAAATGAGTTTGGAAGTTATAAGTTCCAAATCTATTCATAAACTAATTTCTTTAAAAGTTCGATCCCTTTTGAACTTTAAATAAACGATGGAAATAAAAAATTGTTCATTGCTTAAAATGCAAAGAACACGTAACATCAACAAAATTTGTCTTAAAATTTAAAAGCTTCGCATTATCTTAAAACAAAATGAATATTTTAAAAATGATTGAATGGAATGCGATATAATAGAGATTAATTTGATGAAAAAAATGTTCACATTATTTTTTTTCTAATAGGATGAAGTTAAAAGTAAAATTCAATATGCTGTTCCAAAAATGTTCCGATTTTACTCTATTTTAAGTAAGTGGAAAGTATATATCCCTGTTTGTAAGCAATTATTAATATTTATTGTACCCTCCTAGGAACATCTTAGCCCACCGGCAGAAAACGCCATATTATTAATTCTGGAATAAGTTACTTTATTGTATTACTTAAATATATGAAGAACAGTTTCCAATTATATGAATAAGTTATTCACAACAAGTTCTTCATATAATTCAAATAAAAGTTTAAGATATTTCTGCTAAATTATAGTTTTGATTGTATAACTTTAAACTGTTGACGAAATTATCTATCTCAATAAATAAAATGTCATTTAAACAGAATGCGTACAAAAACTGATCTGCTCACAAAAACCTTCTTGAAAGAAATTATTTAATAATTAATTTGAAAGTCAGATAAAAAAATAATAAATTGAAAAAAGTTTGGATTCTGCAATCAAAATAATTAATCTGAAGTTTAAATGCATTCGAGATAATTAAATGGAACACTTAACTAATTTTAATTTTGAAAAATTAAAATGTAATTGATTTGTTAAACCAAAACACATTCTTTGACAATTCACAATTATATGGAATGAAAAATTCAAATATCAATGATACAAATACATATAATCATCTACTAGATATAATATGTACTAGATATAATATTGCTTACCAGTAGTGAAAAACTCAAACAGTGAAGAAAACCAGAAATCGTGATTATCTTGCCAATTTTCATCCATGATGGTTTTCCTTCTAAATTCAATATATTGAGAAACATCAAAAAGTTTCAAGTAGTCCTGCTTAATTTTTTCCTGTTTTGATTCCATAGTGAACAAATATATATAGAAATAATATAAGAAGCTTAAAATGTGGTATAAAGGAAGATTCACACTCAATTGCCAAATTCTCAATCACTGCTTTTATAACCACCTGGTGGATTTGCGAAAATAAATATGACACGTTTTTAATCGAATAGCATTATTGACCACGAAAATGATTTTCGCTTAAGGAAGATTCATTCCTACACCAGGAACAATTGATTGACAATTTCTTGTAATCTAAACTACCAGCTGCTATATATTAAATAGTGCATGAAAAATTTCTGAAAAAACTTTAATATTACATTTTTATTCTCCTTCTGATTCAAATTGAGTAGAATGATAATATAAATAGTGTTTCCTCAAGGAACATTTATTTATGATTTATTATACCAACCATTTTTATTTAAATAATTTTACGATCTGTTCTCTTCCATAAATGTGAAAACACTTACAAGTTATAGAGAAAAATTTTATTAGTTACTAGTTCATTTTACATATTTTAACTATAAAATTTATGATATCGATATTTTTAAACAAGGTCATTGTGAGGAATGTTTAAATATGAATAAAACAGGAAATTGAATCGTAAAATATTTTGTCGCTAGGTGTCTAAATATTTCCTTTTTATTTTGCATTAGTTACTTCTAAAGAAATATCATTTATACTTTTATAGAAACTTTTAAAGAAATAGCATTTATGTTTCACTTTAGAATTTTATTTTATATTAAATTTTTTAAGAGTTTTAAAATCGAAAAAAAGTTCCAATGTATCATTTATTCATTTTATATAATTATGATTGTATAATTTGATCCAGCATTTTTGAGAACCTAATAGTTTTAATACTTTTTTTGCCTTTTAAAATGCAGTTCAGAAAAGTAAAGTCTTTAAAATTTCATTAGTAGAAAATACTCTAAAGTAGTTTACTGAATTACGATTTTGCCCGATTGCCAATATTTGTAAAAAGTAATGTTAAATACCAGAAACAATAAATAATTTTATTATTGCTGGTACATAACAACGTTTAAATGTTTCTATGCAAGCGTTTCAGGTGCGTCAGGGTATGAACAGTCATAAAGTTGGTAAACGTTTAATATGTCTGAGCAATTTCTATCCATTTATCAATTCTGTTAAAAATTGAAAATTCACTTTTATGACATTTAAATATTTTCAACTTTTTTCAAGATAAATTAAATAAAGTAGAAAAGTTTAATCAAGCAGCTTCTAAATGAAACTGTTATATTCTGTGAAAAAAAGTTTGATATTTAGCATTAAATGTAGTTTTGAAATTTTAAGGACAGAATTTCTCTGAGGAAGTCAATATTCATTGTAGTTTCATCATTTTACAACATGATATTTCAAATTAACAGGATAACTTATTTGTCATTTTAAACTTAAAATTTCAAGAATTTGATCTAAAACTTAGACATTTGTAATTACTTCAAACTCGATTTACTTTACTGTAAAAACATGTGGAGCACTTGAACAACCCCGCTAACTCTAATTTTATTATATACTCTTCTGAAATAACTCAAAACAGAGTTAATAATAATTACCAAATTCTTGGCTTTTTTCTAGTAGAAACAAATTATCTCGTAAAGAATTTAATAGATATGATTGTCTTCTTTTTTCTTTTTTTTTTTCTCCTGCACTACTTTTTTAAGCAAGCTCATTGCTATTTTTTCAACCAAACTATACAGTTCAATGTTTGAATTAAAACTTTCTACTATCACTAAAATATCCTTTTGTTTTTAATATTTTAAAATTATTCTTTTGCAAAAATTTCTAATGAAGTATTTTTAAAACATTTCTGCCATTTTTCTTCAAAATTTCAAGGATATTCAAAAATAACTAAAACTGATTTAAAAATTAAAAAGATACCCATAACCGTATTAATACAATTTCAAAGCATGTATAAAAAGTAAAAATTTTGTTTAAACAAAATTTGAGAAATAATTCTCCAAAATTATTTTTAGAATTAACACAATTGTGTGTGTGTTCATTTTCAGAATACATGAAATGATGAATTTTAAAAACTTACTTTCCAAATGCTTTGGCTAATTTGCAGAATATTTTCCAATTAAGTTAATAAGCCATTCATAAACAAATGTAATTTATATTATGTATATTAGAATGAGGAAAAAGAAATCAATTATTTTCACGAGCACTTTGTAAAATTTGTATAAACTACCTTATAGTCGATCTTCAGCTCATGGCTTTGCTAAGAGGGTTAACATACATGTTCACCTGAACCATTTCTGTTATCTTATCGACACCTTCGATTACATGCCTATCTGTAAGAGGTGCCTTTTGACATCAAAAATACCTTTGTGGAATCTACGAAACTAAAATTGCATGTAATTGGCTTTTACTGTATCAGAAAAATAAACACAATTCACAATTCCAGCTGCCTGACTTGCATTTTTACTTTTATAAAATTAAACTTTAAAATGTACCAAATTTTCTCTTTGTTGACTTCCGTTTTTAAGACCATATAACTCACAGAATGAAACAAACAAAAAGTACTTTTTTTAGTGGGAAATATAATCTTTTCAACCATCTGAGAAAACTGAAATTGTTTGTCAAACATCTGAAATTGTTTGATGGATAATTTACACTTTCCACAGTAGTTATCCAAAAAATTAATGGATTTTGTCCCCAACCAAATATTTAGTATTCTATTATGTTTTTTGGAGTACTGGAATAACGATGTATAAATTGAAGAACAAATTGATGTTTAATTATAATAATAATTACAACATCCTCTACTTTTCTGAAAATTTGAAAATCTGATTTTTCTCTGTCCCCATAAAAACAAAACGTTTCACAAGTTTTAACAAAAGTAATTGAAGTCTGTTATGATGTCATATAGATTTTGGTGCTATATAACATCTTTATATGAAAATAACTGATAACATTGTACGAATTTACAATTTAATGAATTCGTAAGAATCGGTAAAATTGTGCTTAAAATTGAAAGTTCGTAAAATATAAAAATAAGTTTTAAAACTATATATATAATTATTTTAATCAAACTGCTCAGTTCTTAGGAATATTAGAAGGAATTACTTAGTATGTACTAAAAATACAAACATAAAATAAAAAGATTCATTTTAAAAATAATTTATATTTTTTTTCTAAAAGATTATAAAAAGTTAACTCCACTTTTCTTACCTGTGATTCACAAAACGTGTTTAAAATATATTTTTTCTGCTTTTTAATGTTTGAGAGAAATTTGCTGTTTTTATCCCCCATAAAATGTATATTGATTTCTTTATATATTAATTAGCTTCCTTTGCAGACCATCGCAGCACTACGTATTCTCGTTTCATATTTGAAAGTTTTTAAATTCTCATTAATTATGTTATCAATTATTTAATCATATGATGTACCTTAATCCCAAATCACATCTAAGTCCAAAATCAAAAACACTTAAAATAAAATTTAAAATAGGAATGAGTTTCTCTGTCGAAGTTCATGGATAAGAAACTCATCTTTACCCAAATCATAAGTTAAATCTTTCTTCAGTTACAACATGATATTTTTTTAATATGCAGGGTTTGTCGCCATGGCTTAGATACAGTTTCTTCTACAACATCATTCCAAGCATATATTGACTAGTATACTGATCCTAGAATGTCTATTGCATAAAGCACGTCTCAGCCACGATCACACTTTTTGAAAAAGTACTTTACTATATTTTATTTGAAGCTATTGATCATAATCGTCATAGGTTGTAAGATGCGGGTAAAATTCCACATGAATTACATAAAAAAATCAATCCAATGTTACAACATCAATAAAGAAGTTTGTTATCCACAATTAAAAGGATTTGTGATTCTCTAATACAAATGTCAATCTTGATTCTCAACTATAAAAATGAAATTGCTTGATAAAAAATAAATGCAAATAAAATATGTCTAAAAATGATTCGATAAAAAGAGATTTTTCAAAACTTTAATTCTTAAAAAGGAATGTGAACTGTGTGTGTATGTATCTATATATATATAGAATAGTGCGTAGTTGTCTATAATTATTTGTACATTATAATTGTTGATAAAGTATTTTGTAGTAAATGTTGCAGCTTATAAAATACGAATTGCGAAAAACTCATTCACGCAACAATGTAAATTTGAAGCAAGAATTTCACTTCTCAAATAACTGTGATCCGATATGGTGTGGCTTGAAGAAAAGTAATAAAAGTACAAATTTACCAACAACTCTTTATTATAAAATTCCATATTAATCTTCTTGATTAAATAGACCGGGAACATGTGTATGAAAATTAACTTTCAACGAATAAAATTAACTGAATTATGATAGTTGAGTGTATCTTGTAAAGCTAATTTCAAAAAGTTTTATTTATATTTATTTATTTTAATTTAATCACTTGGGTCTTTGAAAGAATTATCTAGAAATGAAAAAAATATGTTTTTTATAATGTTCTTTCTAATTTTAGGAATTTTATTTTTTGGAATAAAGCAATTTCGTACCTAAAAAAATTATGAAAAATTGTAAGAGTTGAGCAGTAAAATTTTAAATGTTTTAGTGAAGAAAGATTTATTTTTAAATGGAGTGTAAATCATAAAATTCAGTTATGTATAATAACGGTGGAACTATATAGGTATATATAGTGGTGGCTATTTAAAAAACAAGTAATTTTTTAAAATCATATATAATCATAAGCATATATTCTACCCATACAAATTACATTATGCTTTCACATACTTGTAAATTAGAGCACGATAAAATGAATGTGTGTTTATTTTATTAAATCAATGAAAACACACAGTTATATATGAACATATTTTATGCAATTGATTACAATATTAAATTATTTAAAATATAAACATAAACAGGTTACAATTATTCGATTACTAAAAAACGTTTTCATACTTTTGTGGCACTCACAAAGTATGGTATTTTGAAATCTTCTGATTGATCTTTGATTTTCCATTTAATTTCTTCATAACCATTGACTTCAAGCGCTTTCTGTATGGCATCTTTATCTAGTGACAGGTAATGAAATTGATGATCACCGACTGTATAACCATTACACTTGAGTAGACCCATCATAATTAATTTTCCACCTTTCTTCAATAAGCGCTTAATATTACCCAAACTGTTGGAATATGTTTCCCAATCAGCGATTGAGTTTTCCAGAGTGAGCGAGGAAAGGACCAGATCGAAAGGATGTTGACGAACATTTTTGGGGATAATTTCCTCACTTAGAACGTCGCAACAAACAACGTCCTTGACAGCAGATCGAATTCTATTCTCCATTTCTTTACAGACTTCATCTAGGTCTCTAAAAAATAATAAAATCAAAATTTTAAAATAAACGGAGAATTTTAATTGGTTGGTTTTACGCAAATTGAAAAGATAACTAAATTAGAAGGTTATTAAAATTTTCCAAATAATTTATCAACAATGTATAATTTGTATCCGAATATTTAGCATTGAGATGTATAAAAAACTAACTCAGGATAGTTTGAATAACAAAAAGTAAAATTTTTACATTATTTAAATACCATATGTTCAACAAGCTTAGTTTACAATTTATATATTTATTGTTTAATGATGTTCATATACTACATCCTGTGTGCTATTAAATGATA
>JAPDSC010045755.1:81180-94511 GCA_026290005.1 Latrodectus geometricus
TTCTCTCTGTGGTCACTTTTCCCACATGAAGGATATTTGAATAGAGAGCTGCTGTTTAAAATGTTTTTCCGAGTCACAACAAAGAGCCACGGCCAAAATCAGAATCGAACTTAAGAGCTTTCACATTAAAACCTAAAGCTAACCACTTAGTTGGCAACTTGGCTAAAAAGCGAATGGCTAGTGCAGAAAATAGAAAAAGTAATAGTTGCTTTCTTTTTCTTTTTTTACTACTGTACTACTCTTTTATCGCAAACAATTGTTCGTTCAACTTAATAAATAGGTTTTGGAAAATTTCGCAAATTTAATTGAAAAGATATCAATTTTTAACGATATCTCTATTTCTTTGAAGAATATAAAAGAAGCATATGAAAGAAAAACACTGGTTTTTTTCAATTAAAAAATAGTTTCTTTGCATTCATCTGAAACTTTTCGTCTCATCATGTCATTTCACAACATTGAGAAATATAAAATGAATGAAAATATATATTTCTTAATGTATATTTTGCTTTAGTAAGATATATGTTAATAAATATACATTTTGCAATAATAAAGCGCATTTAAAATATATAAATCAGTTACGTCAGTACAATTCAGAAAGGTAAGATCATATTTTATGCCTCTCTGAATTGTACTAATGTAACTAAATTAAGAATGCGTGATTTTATTAATGGAATACATTTTGATAAATTTAAGGTTTTTTAGCTGATAAAAACTATATAAACTATTTTTATTAAATTTTAGGAAGAAATTAATGAAACATATAATATTTAGAAGTTAAAATAAAATTGTGAAATTTCCATCTCTTCCAGAAGACAATGCTAGAAGATAAAATGAAATTTTCTGCTCCCACCTGTTGTGATATTTAATAAAAAAATCTTTTACTTATTTAATTTTAATAATAAAATATTGATCATTCATTTTAATGCTCATTTATATATAAATCATACATTTGAAATGTTATTATGTCTCTATTTTCAACATCATAATAATGAAGCCGCTATTGCCTGGTTGGTTAGGCTGTTGTTCTCCTTATTGGAAAGTAGTATGCTAAAATTCCGACTTAATCAAATATTCTTTGTTGTAAAAGTGGTTGGGCACGTTAAGTAACTCATTGTTGCCATGTCCTTCAAGAGAAGTGATAGCCTTTAGAGACGACATGTCAATTACTAGGGCTCTTCTGCTTGATCCCTGCCTCTAAATTAAATCCCGATCACTTCTATTAACTAATAGAGCTGACTTTCGGGCTAGATATGGGAAAGTGTGCTGGTGCAACAACAGTAACCATCAACAAAACAGCCATTTTACTTGTTTGAAATGTAGGGGAGAGATTTAGGATGTTAAAATAAATAATACGAAAGGTGTGGAAGCAAAAATCTTAGATTCTCAAGCAAAAAATGCAAAATGTTTTAATCTCTTAAAAAAATGAAAAAAAAATGGTGCAACAGCAAACGGTTGTCATCAAAGATCATGGAACTCATTTATTACAGGAGTTACAAAACTTTAAATATCACCTTTCAGTCATTTACAGGTAATTAAAAAAATACTATATGCAACTGGATCTATCTGTGTGGATTTGCTTAACAAGCGCAAACTCTACTACGGTCACTGGCAGAAGGTGATAATCGACAAGCCGTTTCTAGGTGGAAAAGAAAATTATAACAGAAATCCCATACTATTTGGAACGAACCCGGAGAAGAGCTGTCATGATATAATTCTGGCATTTAAAACATTCATGGCAAAAAAAAAAAAAAAAAAAAAAAAAAAAAAGAAAGAAAGAAAGAAAGAAAGAGAGAGAGAGAGAGAGAGAATTGAAAAATTGTAGGTATTAAATTTTACACATGTCAATTGACAAACTCGAAAAATATTTCTTCAACGGCGATAGAAAGCATCCCGCAATGTTGCTGCCAATAATCTAATGCAAAATGATACCAGTGTCAAATCATGACTGATCAATGGTGTATTTATAAGTGCTTAGATAGATTAAGATAAGATCAACCAACAAGAATATTTTATGGACAACTTGATGAAGCAAAAACTGTTGCCACCAATTGAATGCTCTTGTGGTACTTTGAAGTTAAAGATTCTTTCCAAAAAGGAAAGTATGACTCTATAAATTTTACTTAAATATTTTGCCGAAGCAAGAAAGTCGTATAACAAAAGCGAAGATTCCTTGAAGAAATAAGTCTTAATTATTGATAAAAAAATAAAAAGATAATTAATAATTCATTATTTGCTTTCCTTTTTATTAAATTTATTTTATTTAATTTATATATAATAAATATAAATTTTTGGTAATTATATATTATTTAAAATCTGCATTATTTTAAATAATAAAATAAAGTACAAAAATATTTTTCATAAAAATTTTAGTGCCGCCATCTGTTGAACTTTAAAGTAATTACATAGATTAGTAAGGGGTATATCGTGTAATTGGACATAACCAGTTTGTACAGATAAATAGGTAAAAATTGATAAATATTAGAATTAGTCTACAATGGTCGATGTATTAATATTTGAATAGAACATTTACACATGTATTGCATTCAATTCAAATTGCTTTCTGACATAAAATACAAAGGACTATGCTGAATCACTAAATTATACTAGTGATATTTAGCTAATAAAAGAAAGACAACTTAAAAATCTAAACTTCGAGATAAAGTTCACAAAAAAAAAAAAAAAATTTGAAACAAGCTAAGTTCAGAGCAAATGAAGAATGTTTATAATTTACTTGTACTTTATTTCTACATTATTTTCTTGAATAAAACAATAATTAATCGGCTGTGTTTTGCAGCGTAATGCAGCATAAAGAGAAAGAATAGTAAAATTATCCTTTTCCTTTAAATAATGAGAAAAAGAACGATTCTTCAGATGGCTATTATAAGAATTTCAGTAAATTGTTGAAAAACTAAAAGTAGGAAATAATTTTATTTCATGCATTTTTATAATTTTTTAAGTGAAAAAGAAATAAATTTGCATAAAAATTTTTCATGAGATATTATGAATTATACAATGTTAAAATTTTATTTTATTTGTAAGATTCATTTGAAAAAAATTCTGTTATTAAATTGGGTTCTATTATCAAATTTACCTATTTTTACTTATACTTTGTACTTATTTTATTTATAAATCAATTTAAATAATGAAGGAAAATGATAGCGTAACATTTTTTTTTCTATCAGTGAGTTTCTTATGGATAAAATATTTATATATGAAACTTTCCTCTTTCACTGATTTTCATAAGTCGGTAAGTGAAAAAAGAACATTACTACAGGCTAGCAAAAAGAATCCACACCTTTAACTATTGTATCACCATAAATGAAGCTTATTTTTTTAAACTTTCTGAATAAGATTTCTAAAAGGAAAATACATTTCACTGAATCAGGAATAAAATCACGAATCTAGGAGATATCAAATTTTATAGATTGTTTATATTTATAAAAATGAGACTCATTTCATCATTGTTAAATCATTAATTTCCTTAGGAAAATTTCTAACAGCGATAATAAATGAATGCTATATTTCATAATACAGAACTAGTCTGAAAACCGAGGGATAGGTAATTTATAAAATACATTTTATTTTAAGAATTGTCAATCTCTTCAACCAATTAAGGTAGTTATTAATTTCATCTTGATCAAAAATGTTCTGCTTACTATTTCGTAATAACCAAAAATAAATTAAAAAATAATCAAAAATAAATTAAAAATGTTCTGCTTACTTTTTCTATAAGAATGCTACAAGATTGCACAAAATACAAAAAAAATCTTAGGAATTTATTGAAATTTGAATAGTTAAGCTCGCAATTTATTTTAGTGTAAAAGAAGGATGTATTCGCATTTAAATTTATAATTTTGTAATATTAAATATACATCATATATATCGCAGATTGGTACAGCCCAAATAAATTCTGTCATATTTAACTGAATATAACTCATTTTATTTTATTTTATAAAAAACAAATTTTCACAATAGTATGTGTATGTAAGTAAATCTCTGAGCTTCACTTACCTGTTGAAAAAAAGTCATACAAGTTAGAAAACCAAAAATCGTATTTTTCTCTGCTGGCTTCTAAATGTTTAATTTTAAAGTCTCTGAAGGCAAAAGGATCGAAATTCTTTTGATATTGATCAGAAATGGTTTCTTGCCCTGATGCCATGATTGTAGGACTATGCTTTAAACAGATATTAGTAACTTAAAGATTTTATGCCAAAGGTTTTTCGATAATACTCTGAGTAACGCAAAAAATACAGATTAGCCCTAGTATTTCCTATCTAAAAGAAATCATATCAGATATCTGATTCCAAAATGAGAGCTAATTCCAAAATGAAGTATCTTTAAGTATGTTGGTGGCAATTAAAACTTTTTTCTTTTAATCCTGAGATGACTATGAATTAAATCACATGTTGTATTAGCTTCTCATCTCACATATAGAAGTGAGAGTTTCTCTGTTTTATCTCAAAATCAATATCTAGAATTTTAAATACATGTATTTAACTAGTTTGTACTAAAATAGTATTTTATTGTACATATATCATATGCGCATTTTATTATTATTTTATAATTGTTACATATTACATTACATTATCATACATAAATTCAATATGTACACAATTCGTGTTTGAATTGTATATCATTGCATATTTAATACATATTAAAAGTATATTTCATAGACATTAAATACTCATTTTGTGTGTTATAGTACTTTTAAATAATCATTTCGTGTAGCAATTTTAATATAATATTTGTTATAGACAATATTAAATCGTTATGTATACAACTGCTTTATAGATATCAGAAGAAAAGCTTAGATTTCTTGATATAGATAAGACATATTAGATTATTGATATAGATAAGATATATATATATATATACGTATAAAAATATGTAAGATATTTTATTTCAAATACTATGTTTATTTATATAAAACGTCAAATCAGAGTAAAACAGCAGTTTATTATAATTGATTGATCGTGCGGAGAGACCCTAGACTGTTCCATGTGGTTAACGGGTTAAGTCTTCCCCACACCTAGAGCTCCCCCCTAGACATACAGTTTATTAAGAGTAGGACTCCTCAAAAGTAAACAAAATTTAATTCATCTTAAAAAAACAATGTCCCTAAATTGCAAATGCAATAAAAATTACGTTCACGCTTCAAAAATGGAATAGAAATTAAGAACATATTATTTAAAAAATTAACACTTAATATATCTACAGTTTTAGTGAACTCTTATATTATTCCATCCTCTATACATAGATTTTATCAGAATTTTTATTATTTCGGGATTGATTATATGAATTTTTTTCTTCACGACTTTCTTCCAAAGTACATTTTCTTGTCTTTCATCCTCTCTTTGGAATTTTTTCATAAATTTTTAATTGTTTTAATGTTTGGATATGTGATGAAAGATCTGAAGATCTTAATATCCTATATAATTAGGATTTCTACTCAATTTTCAGTCAGTATCAGTGTCCTTTAGAAAGGTCCGATTATTCAATAAGCTCACTTCTATGCATAGAAACTAGGATATTCATTTTAAATCTTTAAAGTCTATTTTGTTGATTGTTAACTCAAAAACAAATATAACTCCGATAAATGAAGCAGTATTACAGACCTAGTTTTTGATCACATTATCATCATTATTATTCTGCTTATTTACACATTTGTCTTTGCATTTTTCATTCTTTAAAAATTCGTAGTTAGGATCTCTCTGTTATGCCCAAAATTTCCAGTTTGCTTCATTTTGTACTATGTTATGCAAACATTTCAGAATAAATACTTTCATTGGTAAAATATGTTTACATATGAAATGTATTTCCATGAAAACTATGCTTGTGAAGGATTGCTTAGTTACAATATTTGCACTGATTATTTTTCAGTTTATTTGGAAGATTTGTCTGAGTATTAGCACTTAAAGTCAGAGATATTACTTCCCTAACTGTGGGTCTAATTATAGTATTAGTTATAATAGTAATAATATTATACACATAAGTCCACATAAATAAAGGATAATACTAGAACCGCCATCTAAAGATTCAGAAACTTATAACAAACGTAATGAAATGAGAAAGGCATCTTGGAGCACTTATACCATATATAGCTCTTACAACAACTAAACAGTACGTTGTTGGGATGATGATTAATACGTCGAATGTCTTCTAGACGAGGAAATACAGTTTATACGAAGCCCGCAGTATAGTGAAGATCACATTGCACTTTGCATCTGCACTTTGGCATAAAGAACTTCCTTCATAAAGCAATGCTCTCCGGAAATCTGGTACAGATATAGGATATGATTGGTGGGCTGCAATTCGTTAGCCAAGTATGTCTCACACATGCTTTATTAGATCCCAGTACGGTGAGAATACTGGCGTTCTATACGGGTGATAATCTCTGCTTGAAGAAAGTCGTTGACGACAGTGTAGACGAGTGTTGTCATCCATAAACACAAATTCAGTGCTCCCTTTGAAATGAATACTCCACCCCTAAGCAATCTAACATATTGCTGCATAATCATGTCCCGATAAATTTGATCTATTATGTTTCCAATTTGAACATACAGATCTGTTTTGAAGCGAAATATAATGCCTCCCCAAACGAGCACTTCAGAACTATCGTAAGGTTGGTGTTCAATTATGCTGTCTTGGTGGTAATGGGATTTTCCATATGAATATCTAACTTGCATTAGACTGCAAACTAAAATTCGACTCGCCTGAAAGCAATACAAATCCACAACGACAGTGTCCACATTGCATGTTCTCTACTCTTGGCTAACCGCTACCGACAGTGATGCCGAACTGCCACCCAACTGGTCAGAGCTCTAGCCTTCGTTTCAATAGTTCGAGGTTCAAATTCCATTTTAGGTATGGATATTTGTAATAAATCAGAAACCACTTTATACCTTAGATCCTGGTCCAATTAGCCCTCGTGTGCAAAAAATGACGTTGAGCGACAAATAAAACCAAACAAAACTTGGTGACAATGAGTTGCCGTGGCTGAAAAACGCATCTAATAATCTTGCTAACATATAGGCCATATTATCCAAATCATCTGTAAATGGTTTGCCTCAACCTGTGGATGATGATAGCTAGAGTGACAGGTCCACTGCTCTGCTCCTTTTATTTTGTTTGGTGGTTACGGTCAAAAGAAACCGTTAGTCTTTCGGTTTGTCGTTCGAAAGCGTCATGTATTGTAACTTCAACTGACATTTCCATTATCTTGGAATCGTTGTCACAGTCTAGGGATGACACTTTGGGCAATTTTGGGTTCCTCGGCTACAGCCATCTGCGTACGCTTGCATTCCAGGCGGTCGATAATTCTACCACGTAAAGCATCATCCACCATGCGTTAGCTGTGTCATACTTATGTGTGAGAAAAGTAAAATCTCCACTAGAGGACGAATATTTGATGTACATAAACCATCAGCATCGGTCATAAATATAATGACTAAGTTCGAATTTTCAATAAATTTGTTATTTTTGTTACTGAATTGCTGCATTTTATTATGACGTCCTGACATGGTTATGTGTTGAAATAATTCGAGTGGCAAATCATTTAAACTAATACATTTAGCTTACATATATGCGATTGCGTGGCACTGAGTGCAGTAAGAACCGGCTGTGAACACGTTACCTCCTTTGCGACAGTTCCTTAAATACCTCTCTCTTACGCTTTAGTCATCAGATTCTTTCCTGTAATTTGTATATAATGCTTGACAATGAGTATTAAATTTCTATAGTTGGTTTTTTCCTTTTGCATTCGATTTCCGTGTGCTTCTGAATTGTTCTTAATTTACGAATATATATTATATACAATAACAATATTATATATAATTTTGCTTATTTCTGCCATTTGCTTAAAATACTCTTATGTGCGAGATTTTGTGCTAACCGAATTGAATTGTTTTCTATCTGAATGATCAGTAAAAAATATTCTTAACAGAGCTTTTCTTTGAATAATATAGTTTATCTCTCGTAATGTTTTTTTCTGCTAATAATCAAATAACTTATTTTTCTTCGGATATAGATTTCTTTTACTTTTCTAAAGCTGCTTAGTTATGCTTAAAAAAAACATTTGCCAAAATTTTTTCAAATAAATTGCAAAGTCTGAGTAAAACGTTTCTTAAAAGTTATTTTAATTACCACATTGAAAAAAAACTTTGCTAAATTATTTACAATTGTAAGGAAAGTAAACATTTTATTTATTTTTTTTTCATTGGATGGGGAAAAATAGATAGAGAGGTATATGATTCAAGAAAACTATCTTTTTTCTTTATTCGGCGTGAATAAGAATTTAAATAATTTAATTCATTCTTTGTTTTTTTTCAGAATGTTTCATTATATATCAATATCTTACATTACATATTAAAAATATGTATATTCAGGTATTTCAAATCCAGTATAAAGGTATTCAGGCTTAATTTTAACATGCCTTGCATACATGTATTAATCATAAATTATTAAAAACAAATTTCATAAAATAGTCAAATATCTCAGTACAGTTCCTGTACATATTTTATAATTTCATGTGTCACCCTAGAAAGGAAAAAATAAAACTACTAATGTGATTTTTACCTCAAGTCATTATATATTTACTAATAATTTAAGAATAAGTTGCCTAAGGATCATAAAAGATTATATATAATTTTTATAATGTAAATGATTCTAAAAAACCTTTTTAACTCTCATTTTTAGAAAAAAAATTAAATACAAAAAAGTATCTAATAATGGGCTTCTCATATCAAAAATAAAAATAGTAACAGAAAAATTCTTAAATGAATGATAATGTAACATAATTCGTATCCAATTGTATATACACTGGTTATCATAAATTAAAGAAAAATCACAAAAATAGCGATAACGTAAAAATTTATGCTTATAATTTAACGAAACGTTTACACATTATACAACGCATGGTATAAAAAGAAATGAATAGACAATTATGGTGTTCTAAAAATTAGCATATGAATACAATGAAAAAATAGGAGGTGTAAGTTTGGTATAGGAAAAATACCTTTCATATAGGGTATGATCCCCCCGAGAAGCAATACAGCACATGCAGCGATATATGGTGCTCTACATTAAGCGGTCAATTAATTGTGTATGAAGTACGAACCATTGCTCTCATAAAGCAGTTGAAAATGTGATTAATGTTCTAGGAGGGAAATTGGGAATAGCTGCACGTCTTCCTAGAGTGTCCCAAACAGCTCAATTGGGTTAAGGTCTGGTCATCGAGTTGGCCACTTTATGCGCTCAGATGTTTCTAAGTCAAGATAAATATCCAAGATGCGATTATCCTATGCGGTCTTCAATTATCATCTTATAGCACGAAAGAATCACCCCGACATAAGGGCGCACATAAGCATCCAAAACGTCAGCTCTATAGGTGAAAGCATTAACATTTCCACTAGAAGAGAAGGAGTTGCACTAAGGCTGATTCTTTCTTGCCAGGAATGGAAAAAATAAGCTTTATTGGACCAAAAAACAATACTGAGCATAAAAGCGGGTATATTAAGTAATTGTAATTAAATTTTTGTAATATTATTTACATTTCATGAAACATATTAAATGTTTTAATAACTTGTAACACAATCTATCGGAGGATTTTGCACTATTTTTTTATTTAATAAATATGAAGTACATCATTAAATTACGAGTAATTCAAATTCTATCTTATTTAAAATGAAATTGATTACTGTCTAAATTGGACATCCTTTTTTTTTTTTTTTTTTTTTTTACTAACCCTATTTCTTATATTTTTCTAATTTTTTTTATTATTTAATATTTAGAGATGTTTTAAGAAATCTATTTTCCAAAACACATTTGATCAGGCTGTCGTGATTTCACTTTTAGATACTGCTGCGAAATCTTCTCGAACAACAACAAATTGAGAAAGACTGTGGGAAGATTACAATATCTATGATGAAAGGAATTTTGTTTGTCAGTAGAGATGTGTTATCACTTATCATTTTCCTAACTTTTCACAAATAACCACAAAAAAGATTTCGTCTGCTTTAAATGTCAATATCTCAATTGCAGAGTGCAGTGAAATTTATATTAGGACTTCGGTTTGTGGTTTACTTAAAATTAAAAACATGTTTCCGCATTTCTAATTCATTTAAACCGTAAATAATGTCAATATAAACTTTGATGTAATTAATATTTAAGAAATCTATAGTATATTCTGCACCGAAAATCTTCTCTCCATGAGAAAAATGTGTATGGTTCTCTTCCCCTTTTCTAAAATTACCCTCAATGTGTGTGTGTATTACTGCTGAAAGTAGACAAAAAAAAAATTACGCAGCAGATCTTAATTTCTATATATTCTCGTAGTGTATAACTGTTCTGAAAAAATCTTTCTTATGAGTTCTTAAAAACCAGTTCTTATCCTTTTCATTGAATGCGTTCGTACATTTTCCTACATGTTTTACTCATGAAAAGAATTCTAAACACAAAATTTATCTTCACAAGTAAAAATAATTTTTAAATATTATATATCTCACTTGTTTTTATTCAATCTAAAACTTTATTTCAGTTACAAAACATAGTTCTGAGATGCTGCTAATTAAATGCCTTTGAAAACTACATATCTCTGCGTTAATGATTCGTACTTCCTGTTTTCACATTCAAATTGAAACTTCAGATAGAATTGTTTTTTTTTTATTTTATAAGTTTTTGGTTATTTCGGTATGCGGCACACAAAAATATCAAATGCGTATTTTCTTTCTCTTTTCATTGCATTAATTTCATTTTTGTCTTCTCAGTTAATAGCTATAGTAGTACAACTGAAATTTAGACATTATCTCCTGGTGAAATATAGATTTTGTAAGCATTCTTTTAAGGCATGCATAAATTCACTGATGAGATGTAATATATATATATATATATATATATATATATATATATATATATATATATATAAAAGCAAGCTCCGAAAGGTTTTACATCCAGATCAATTGTGCCTTGAAGGCTTTAAGACCGTAGTCTTTATACAAAGCCACCAGTCATTTGCGTGCGACTCACGTCACGTCATAAACAAGAACGCTCGTGATGGGCATTGCAACACGTCCAATGGACGCTTGATCAATGGAGGGCTGTTCTCTTTACGAATAAGTTTAGCCTAGAAAGTGACTACAGATGCATTTTCATTTATAGAGAATGTGGAACTCTTTTACATCCATGAAACATCTGTAAAAAAGGCGTATACGGATCAATCAGCATGTGTGTTTAGGTAGTATCTCTTTGGGTGGATATAAAAGACTCCATTATTTTTCCCGTGGGAAAGTTAATGTTCACACCCATAAAGATGATATCCCGGATGCTTATGTGTTCCCTTATGCCGTGAGATTAGATACTGCTTTCGTGCTACAGAATGATAATGCGAGACCACACAGATCTCGCATCGTGGACACTTGAGCAGGAAACAATTGAACATTTGCTATGTCTAGCTCGGTCACTGGACCTTAATCCTATCAAGAATGTTTGGGATGCTCTAAGACGACGTGTAGCTACTCTCAATTCTCCTCTTATGATCCTAACTACGTTTTCAACTGCTTTAGGAAAGCAATGGCTTGCACTTCCTACACAGTTATTAGATCGCATAATTGAGAGCATCACACATCATTGCATGTTTTTCTCTGGGATATCAGCCCGATATAATGGTATTTTTCTTATACTAAACTTATACCTCCCATTGATTCATTGTATGCTTAAGCTAATTTTTGTAAGAACATAGTTTTCTGGGGATTTATTTTTATAATGTTTTGTACCTAATGTGTATAAGTTTCATTAAATTCCACGCTTAACTTTTTGTGTTATCGTCATTTTTTTGATATTTTTATTCATGATAACCAGTATATATTAAATTACTGTTATTTTTTTAGTTTTGTAATACAAAACGGACAAAAAATAGGAGAATTTTGCTTAGATTTACAATTTTTGTTTGTTATTGAAATAAAGGTATGATTTAAAATTTTTTTTTATATCATTCAAAGTATAAAGTTTATTTTTGTTAAAGTTTTGTATATATATTTGGTGTAAATTGAATTTCTATAATCGTTTAAAATGAGAGTAAATTAGATTTCGCAAATAAAGTATGTCATATTTGAAGAATTTTAAAGCCAGAAACAATATTGAATATCTTGAAACATTTATGTTTAGCAAAGAACCAATTTTCGGTAAATAAATCAAACACTGTAGAGGTCTAGTATTTTGTTAGAGAAAACTATCATTCTTGACATTTGTGCTAGAATGAGAGAAACAATGAAAGATAAAACAATTTATTAAGAAGTTTTTTTTTTTTTTTTTAAGGAAAAATTTGAAAACAAGATTTTTCAAAAAAACTAACAATCAAAAATATTTCGCTATCAGATTATTCTTAAAGCTAATCTTTACAAAGAACTATTTCCTTCCATTCACATTTATTTCGTAATACGAGTTTAATCGAATAATAGAAATATAAAAGCATTTATTAAATTAAATTTAGATTTTAGTAATATGTACATGATACATAGTATACTTTGTCACAATAAAAAGGTAAACCATCATCGGGCTGTTTTCTGAATTTCCAATCCATGTCGCAAAATCCATTGAGTTCAAGAGCTTTCTGTATTTCACTTTCATCCAAAGACAAGAAATTAAATTTCTTGCCGTTTACATACCACCCAGAACACTGCGTTAAACTCATCAAGATCAACTTTCCGCCTTTCTTCAAGAGACGCTTTATGTTGCCCAAACACTTGCAGTATGTATTAAAATCAGCTGTTGCAGTTTCTATTGTTAGAGAAGATAGTATCACATCGAATGGCTCTTGGCTGTATTTTTTGGCAATGATATCTTCATTTAAAACATTGCAATGGATAACATCTTTTACGGATTTTCGAATTTGGTCCTCTATTCTTTTACAAGCTTGTTCCACATCTCTGCGTAAAGAAAAAATTCTATTCAAAGAATTATCTTTGCAATCATACTAAAGAATTAAGTTGAAAAATTCAGAATTATTCCGAATTAAAATCCTAAAAATATTTTAAATTTAAAAAATGCACAAAAAATTAAATTCAATAAAACAAGTTGAAAATAATAAAATTTATAAATTTTCATTACATTTAATGTTTATTACAGATTTATTAGTCAGCTAAATCAGTATGTAAAATAAATAAAACTAGGGGTGAAAACCTTAATTAATTCGAATATTGTGTTTTTAGAATGACGACTTATTTGATATAAGTATAAAATTTTTGATATAAGAGAGAAATATAAGATTCTACATTTATTGATTTATTTATAATATATATATATATATATATATATATATATATATATATATATATATA